>CAHIKZ030002501.1:1170000-1190000 GCA_903632075.3 Acanthosepion pharaonis
AATGTAGTTTTCTTTTTGATAGCACTAGTTTCGATATTTTTTGATCAGATCTCGTTATGGAATCTATGAGCAGGCTTATGGACATATTGCTTAGCGTAGGAATGTTTTATTTTATTATTTTTTTGACTTTTTGGATAATGTGGTTTCGGGTTTATATTTAGATATAAATTTTGTTCCAATAACTGATTACTTTCGGCTGTCTTTATCCATTATGAAAACTTCTGTTTTTTTGTTTGGGCTGTTCTTTATTTTCAAATATCGCGTGCGTTTCCACTTGTTCACGTGGCAGTTTGTGTCGTCTGTCTGTTTGGAATTTTTTTTGTTTTAAATTTTTGTTTGGTTTTAAATTATTTTTAAATAAATTCAGTGTTTCTTCTTAAATTTAATATAATTTTTATTAATGACGACTTGCTTTTTTATGCGTAACGCTTATCACAGCTTTAGTCATTTGCTTTTTAAGTTGGTATGACGCGGTGTAATGGTTAGCAAGCTTGCCTCGCTAGGACAATTACGAATGAGTAGTGAGTTCAATCCTCACTAAATAGCCCCCGTACTTTCGGCCTTGTGTCACATCTAAGCTACGCATGGAAAATCACTATTATGGTATTGGTATAGAGTTTCGAGGATTTCTTGTTGCTTTTTTCTGTTATGGTGGTTTGTGATATGCATGTCCATTGATATATGATGCATTGAAATATTTTCAACTTGTTCAATTTCTTTACCAGAAATACATAATATATTTTATCCGTTCTCTTGAATTAATATAAATGAAAGTATAATAGAAATAAATATATATAATTAATACAATTGAAAATATAATATTCATAATAATATATTTATATAATATTTAATATAATAATATTTAATATAATATTCATAATAATATAATATTTAAAATAATATTCATAATAATATAATATTCATATAATATATTTTTATATCATATATAAAATATAATTATTATATATATATTAATGTATATTTTATATTACATATACATATAATTGAATGTAATTCAAAGTATAATATAAATATACATAATTAATATAATTGAAATTATAATATAATATTCATATAACATATATAATAAAATAATATAATATTTAATAATATAATATTCATATAATATAATATATTTTATATTATATATAAAATATAATTATTATATTATATATATTAATATATATTTTATATTATATATAAATATAATTAAATTAATATAATTGAAAGGACAATATAATTAATTATAGATAATTAATATAATTGAAAGTATAATATAATATTCATAATAATATTACATATTCATATAATATTTAATATAGTAATATTTAATATAATATTCATAATAATATAATATTTAATATAACATTCATAATAATATACATATAATATGTTTAATATAATATTCATATATATAATCTAATATGAATAAATATATATAATTGAAAGTATAATATAATATATTACATATATAATACAATAATATAATATTTAATATAATATAATATTATATAATATATTTTATAGTATATATAAAATATAATTATTTTATTATATATATTAATATATATTTTATATTATAAATATCATTGAATTAATATAATTGAAAGTAAAATATAATATTAATAATACTATAATATATTTATATAATATTTAATATAATAATATTTAATATAATATTCATAATAATATAATATACATATAATATAATGTTTAATATAATATTCATAATAATATAATATTCATATATATATATATATAATATAAATAAATACGTATATAATTAAAATTATTGAATTAATATTATTGAATTAATATTATTGAATTTCTCTATCAGAAATACTGTAATATATTTTATAGGCTCTCTTGAATTAAATGATTTTAGCCGTGAAAACTGCTTGAACCATTGACAAAACATTAACTCGAAATAGAAATTTTAACATCAGATACAGAGATGACACCGTATTGATGGAAGACGGAGAAAATATTTCAGAAACGGCTAGACAAGTTAGTAAAAGAAAGCGAGAAGAAAGGACTAACAATCAATTGAAAAATGTCAGAAAGTACTATATTAGCTCGAAATCGGAGAGGTCAAAATTGAAGCAAGTAAATTTAATGGTTAAGTATTATAAATGTAACATAGAAATCTGCAGGCTTATTGGAATAGCGAAAGATGCCTTCCGAAAGCTAAGCAAATTAATAAGAAACAGGAAAATTTCGTTACGAACAAAGAAAAGAATACTGAAATGCATTGTAATATCAATCTTCCGATATGGCAGTGATGACGGACATTTTATTCACAGATGAAGATGAGACGTGAGTTAACAGAGATGTCCCTCTACCGAAGGATGCTGAGAATAACATAGATGCAATATATAAGCAACGAGCATGTTTCAAACAATATCTTCAGGAAAAGGAGATTTATACCTAGAAATAGTTCAAATTCTTCGAACGCATAATGAGAAAAGAAGGCAAGGAGAATTTGACACCTTCAGGATATAATGAAATCAAGAGGACTAGACGGAAGTATCTATTAACGGAATGTCTGATTTTTTAATTATTTTTTCCGAATTTTTGAGATGCGGAATTATTATCTTACTTATTATAAAACGCAGATTGTGTGTGTGTGTGTGTGTGTGTGTGTGTGTGTGTGTGTGTGTCTGTACGTTTATATATTAGATCGGATTTCTACATTTTTCAACCTGATTTCAACAAAACTTCACAGGACTACGTAAAATTACCTTTGTGGTGGTTCTGATTTATGCCAAAAATTGAAAAACACAATTGTTTTTGCACGAAATCAATTTGAAAATACGATTAAGAGGCATTAATGGAAGGGGGACAACTCATCGAGTTATGCTTATTATAAAACCCAGGTTGTGTGTGTGTGTGTGTGTGTGTGTGTGTGTGTGTGTGTGTGTGTGTGTTCATTTATATATGGGATCGGATTTCCTACATTTTTCCACCGATTTCAACAACACTTTTTTTGGCAGGTAGTGTTTTTTATTGTCTTGCACACTTTTTTTTTTTATTTTACATTCAGAATGCTTTAAAAATTCCATTTACAAGACAATTGTTTATAATAAAATTATTCAATCGGTAGACTTTAAAAATTGAAAACAATGATTTTGTTTGAGTTTGGGTTTGACCAATTCGTAAAAAAAAAAAAAATTAAGACATGCGTGTCCATCAACCTTAAACAATAATCTTTGTCAATTTTATTTTTCAGTCTTTATGATGGTCGATACTTGATCTTACTGTTATATCCCCGGGCAACGCCGGGCTCTACTGCTAGTTATTATTAATTTTAACCCGTGAACGTTCCACGGTTTTCCTATTTGAAGTTCATAACTTAGTCTATTTAAGCAATGTGGTTAGTTAAGTAGATTTCAGGACAAGAAGTATGGAGATAGTAAGAGGACTGGCATTGCTTAACGCTACAAAGGATAGAATACTGGGAAGGGCCATGATCAACCACGTCCTGAAGGGACACGGCATATAGAAAAAATATCAGTTTTTGTGTTCAGATAAGATCCGTTTTATTCTTTTTAGTTACTCATTACAAGGAGTTTTTTTGGGGGATTTTGTGTTCAAGGGTTCGCTGAAACTTTAATATTATCTCTGTAGAAACTGTTTTAAAAAAGAAGCGACAATTTCTTCTTAAAAAACAATTATGAATGCCAAAATTTATTAGTTTCATTATTTTTAATATTAATTTTTTGTTCTGAATGTGGAGTGCGATATTTTTTTAATATGATTTTTACATTGAAATTATAATCCTTTTATTCCCAATAATAACTATAATCCTTTTATTCGCAATTAACTATCGTATTCAGTCAATTTTTCTGTAAGAACGAACGGCATTTTAGTTTCTGCGTCATAATTTGTCAATTCTTTTTCGTATTAAAGAAATCTAATAGCAGATTTTCATTTGCTGTTGTCTTGTTATCAGGAAGAAAACTCTATCTTCCAGTCTTGCCTTTGGGTGAAAAAAGACATTTCCAAAATATAATAAAATAAAAAACCGATAAACAAAAAATCGAAATGTCTATTTTGTTAGATTAATTACTTAAGCTGCAAGGAAATATATCATATTTGTTATTTACAAAGTGCAGCTTTGTTTGACACAAGGTGCAGTCTATTTGAGCGTTAATAATTAATGAAGTAGGGTGTAAACTCAATGATAACACAAGACTTGAATATATATTATTTAAGATTTTATTCACTCCTATATTTCGTCAGTTACTCTCGGCTAGTCTTATCCGATACGCGTACCGTACGTTCTCACCTACGCTGTGAGAGAGACTGCCCAACCATCTCCCTTATTTGAATACAACGTCCCGTTTTTTAAACAATGTTTATTTCGTCTACCGACTTGCGCATTCAAGGAAATTCAGGCGGGGACATTTTATCACCGCCGACTCATTATGTTATGATTTAAAAATAATAGAAATAAATAAATAGGAAGGAATGAATGAAGGAAGGAAGGAATGAATGAATGAAGGAAGGAAAAGAAAAAAGGGAAAATAATAGTAAAAAAGTTAGAAATAGTTTGGTTTGATTTGGTTTTGTTTTATTGCTGGTAATTCTTTTTCAAAATGTACTGTTGGTATATATATATATATATATATATATATATATATATATATATATATATATATATATATATATATATAATGTCGTTTTTGACGTAACGTCAAAAAACGACATTATTACGTCATTATTTCAAATTCAACATTAATATATATATATATATATATATATATATATATATATATATATATATATATATATATATATATGTACTGCTGGTATTGCTGTCAATAATATTTTTCAAAAATTTATTGTTGGTATTAAAACCTATTTTTCAACTTTCATAGTGTTTTGACCCCAGTTTGGGGTGAATTATTTGCCCATAGCTGGGACCCTAACAGGTGCTACCGCCACGGGTCAGGGTGGATCTGGGAACACTAGCAATTAAGAGGTGGTTCCACGCTCCTAAAAACCTCCTTGCTGTCGGATGTACTTTATCGTCTTACCCAGGACACGGTAGAAATAGAGAAAGCAAGCAAAATATATACAAATATGAAGAAAGCAATAGAAAGAGAAAAGAAGAAAGAAATTGAGAATGAAAGAAAGAGACAAAAAGAAAGAAGTTATAAAGAAGGATAGGGTGGATAGATAAAATGGCTATCAATAAAGAAGATAGGAAAAATGAGAAAATTTGATAAATAAATGGAAAATACGAAGAAAAGCGAAGAAAAAAAATGTCTGATTTTTTAATTATTTTTTCCGAATTTTTGAGATGCGGTATTATTATTATTATTATTATTAATTTTAACCCGTGGAAGTTTCACGGTTTTCCGATTTGAAATTTCTGATGAACCTTAATTCTTCAGTTAATCATTAACAGATAAATTCATGGCAAGTTCTACGACAATACAATAGCCACAGAAATTCTCCCCATGCCATCGGTAAATATTTAAGCTTAACAACTTTTAAAAAAAATATTGCAATAAAAATAATAAATTATTTTAAGAAGTAAGGGGATACAAATGAAAATATCTGAAATTGAAAACTTTTCCTTTTCACCGAAACTGATATTAAACACTTCTATCTTCCTTCTATCTTCTAGCGTATTTAAGAAAACTCCTGTCTTCTGACGTGATCAAAACGGAATAGTTAGTAATTTATGCGATGTTAGTAGGAGACGTTAAACACTTCTATCTTTCTTTCTATCATTCTTTTTGCCACTGAAACCAAGTAGCGTCTCTCATATGTCTTCTTACATGATCAAAACGGAACAGTCAATTATAAGTAGGACATTGGCAGGGCGTAACGGTCGTACGAACTAAACAGCCAATGAAGTTAGAGATAAGCATAATTATTATATGATTATATGCTTTGCAATTCGGGGTAGCACGCTCATCTTCGTTGTTATGCTTAGAACGTTTCGGTCGTTGTGTCCTCAGGCCTTCTTCGTCTGTTTTCGTACACTGTAATCTTATATTCAATCCACGGAGATAGATTATTTTCATCCCACTTTGTATGCTTCTCATGAGTCCGATAATTTATTAGGGTTGTAGTTGCACCACATGCACAGCAGCCATAGCGGCAGTAGGTGTGCCTAGATAAAAAAATAACCTGACGAAACCTATCCCTCTCTTTTTGAATTCAGAATTGTTCATAACTTAGACTGGTTGCTGACGAAGGCTTGAGAACCCAGAGTTCGCTGCTATTTGATCCATAACCGACGGGGTTGGGTAGAACAATCGGTTGGTGCCTTTTCTATAGATATATTTGAAGGAGAGTGAAAGTAACAGACAACCCCGGAATTTGAACTCGGCTCTCCGATTTGCACTTCCTTCGTCGATATCCGTTACACGACGAAAGTGTTTGAGCGGTGACTCAGAAACGTTCTCTTCGTTCAAGGTTAATAATTTCAATCACTTAAAGATGTCGGCTTTCATTTAAGCCTTTCGCCCTCCTTGACCAATTCAGTTCCGGAATTATTCGGTTGTGAGGATTGCTTGAACCAGGTTAGACGTGAATAGTGAGCTGACTTGATTCAAGGATTCTTTTCTATTTCTTTTTCTTTTCTTTTTTTTGCATATATCATAATCATATTTATGATATTTTTATGGTATAATTCCTGACACAGACGTCGAATGTCAGACGCCTACTCGTCTTAATTCTAGATGACGGCGAATTCAGCTCAATTTGTGAGCGAAAGGCTATAAGAAGATTAACATAAGAAGTACAAGAAGGATTGTAACACTTGCCAACCGCTGATGACATGATTACTCACACACAATATACAATTTATATTCCAAGGTATTTTAGGATCACGTCCAGCTCAGCGCTAAAGAAGTCAAAATGTTAATACGTTCCAGGGAGATCTGTTTTTTGTGTTTTTTTTAAAATTAACGTTCATCAAATACAAGTTCCAAGATCCACTCAATGTAGAGCATTACTGAATGAGGTTGCATGGACGTAAGCAGAGGAGTTAAATGCAGATTATGAGGATATATACAATAGATAAGGATTAACCCTAGACTGGAAGAGGTCAAGATAGCAATGACCGGGAAAACCTACTCTCAGGAATCTGCTACACAATACAGCCGTTCTTCGTCCTTACCAATGGGATGTACCTAGAAGCCTTTCCAGTGGTTTCTGAAATTTTCTATTTGTGGTAAGTTATGTCAGCACGTGAAAAACGTTTAGATTTTAGAGGTTTTCGGGTAAAGGAACTCAACCTGTACTATCAACTAATACTTCTACTTACAAAAAATATATAAATGCAGGACTTTGACATTTTGAATAATATCTTACTGAGCACAAAACACCTGTTAAGTAATCCCCGAGCAAAGGTGTTGCTGGGACGATCGCTAAAAAAAAAAAAAAAAAAAATTAGTTCCAAATATTTACACTAGATAGCTGGGCTGGGGACCGCCCCCCCATCCAAGGGCAGATGGAGATCACTTACAACAGCTGTACCTAGAAACCTTTCCAGTGCTTTCTGAAATTTTCTATTTGTGGCAAGTCATGTCAGCACCTGAAAGACTTTTAGATTTTAGAGGTTTTCGGATAAAGGAATTCGACCTGTACTATCAACTAATACTTCTAAATGTTAGTAGTTATATAGCAACCTCATATATATATATATATATATATATATATATATATATATATATATATATATATATATATATATATATATAAAAAGAGCATATACATGCTTTTGTGCTGATGCTTAGCATTCAATAAATTATAATATTATAATCATTCAAATATTTCGCATCAATGTCAGACTCAAAATGAAAAAAGCTCTGTAGTAAAGAATCTTTCGTTCGAGCAGCAAATAGTGACTTTGCTTCATTGAGGACACGCTTACACTCGTTACGGGCAGAGACAAAGAGACGTCGATTGCAATCAGATATATCGCTACAATATGTGGAAGAAGTGATTCCTATGGGCAATGGCGGCTGAGCCAAGCAGCGGAGAACCAAGGGGAGGAGCGTGATTTGACCATATATTTCCTTGAAGAGGGGGGCACCTCAAGGCGGTGTAATGGTTAGCAAGCTTGGTTCGCTAGAACAATTACGACTGAGTAGTGTGTTCGATCCTCACTGGGTGCTCCCTAATTTCGGCCTTATGCCACATCTAAGCTACGCTTGAAAAATCACTATATTTCCTTGAAGGGATGAAAGCCTCGATTTCAGCTTTAAGCAAGGAGACCTCGGAAGGACATTCTTGAACGGCGAGCGTGGAGACAACGTCCCAGGGGACATCGCGAAGGACGATCGCTATATAGCAGGGCTTTTCTGAAATTTTCCATTTGTGATAAGTCATGTCAGCACCTGAAAAACTTTCAGATTTTGGAATTTCAAATAAAGGATACTCTACCTCCATGTTTATAGCCATTAAACACCTGGCAATTCATGAACGAAGATGTTGCTGTGACGATCGCTATATAGCAGGGCTTTTCTGAAATTTTCCATTTGTGGTAAGTCCTGTCAGCACCTGAAAACTCTTTGGATTTTGGAATTTCAGATAAATGATACTCAACCAGCAATAGATTTGGTAATGCTTGTCCAAGAATAGCAGTATAGTACCTTTACACATGTGCATTCTTATGACAGAAGAACTAAAATCACTTTTTAATCTGGTCAAAAGTGAAAAATGAAATCCATAAATAACTTAGGCTTGAAGTTCTGCCATACTTATTATTTTAGACAAGTCTTCATTTTATTGAATTTATTTTTTATTTTGGAAAGTTGAAAGTATTACTTGACTTTCGTAGTCAAGTTAGTTCCCTGATAGGAATCTTATTAAGAATACGGCGCCATTTTGCATCATAAGATAAGGAAAATGTTCGTAAAACATTTGTGCTTTCTATACAACATAGACATTCTATATCATTTAGCAGTTCTGATATATTAAATGCCAGAAAGAGTAAACACTTTAAAATCTTCTAATGGCAAAACTATTGAATATTGACTTGTAATATACTAAATTTAATTGACTAAAGATTCTGATTGGAAATTAGTTCTATCGACCTCATACTTATAGTTATAATAATGTTAGTCGCTTCCCTACAAGAAAATAATTGTTGTTCATTGCCAGTACTGCTTTCTGTTGAAAATTATAAAATCTTTCTCTTAAAACAATTTTTGAGGAAAATAGGTTTCTCAAGTCCAGTAGCTGTTATCACTTTCCAGTATTGACGAGGGTTTCCTTCCTAACCGTTTGTTCGAAGCTGTGTGGAATATAACATTACTAGCAGCATGGGCCGGCGTTGCCCGTGCTTGATTCAAAAACCGTACGACTCATACAGCAATCGCTATCACTTGACTTAAAATATTTTTGCCCTACCTTGCCTTTAAAGAAGTGCCCTTTGCCGTGCTGATGCTGCTACATATGCCTTACTTCTTGCCTATCTCATACTGCGAATTCTATACTAAACATTAAATCTATTACAAAAAAAGAACTAAACAAAATGAACACAAAACGATCAGCTTTAAAAAAGGACTCGTAACTGGAAAAACCGAATGAAAAAGAATGTTAACAACTAAAACTTTTTCACACCCAACCCAGTTCTGCGGAATCAGAATCAACGTTGAGTTTAAGCAAGCGAATGAGCCAATTGGAGTAAAGTGCCATGCAGATTTAAATTTTTCCAACTTGTGACGAATTCAGCTATCGATTTTTTTTGCATGCTAGTTCACATTTGTGTCAGTCAGCTGTTGGCTCTCATGCTGGCCAATAGAATCTTCCTGCCTATTTGCGACAGCCAGCTATAGGCTCTCACTCTGCTCCGTACAAAATGGCCGCAAACTACATGAAAACTTCCGTAGAAGCATGAAAAAATGCAAAATTGGTCTTGGCCTTCTCGCTAACTTGGAGCATGTGCATGTAAATTTTGGTGCAAATCCGTCGAAAATTGCGGCCGTGCATTCGTTACATACACACACATCCTGCCTTTCATAGCTAGAGATATTATTTTCTCTTTGAGTTACATGGGCTGTCCATTTTAGTTATTGTTGCTGTTAGTCGTCTTCAAGTGATGTGCTTTCTATTTTTTCAAACAGTTCTTTGTGGTTTTGTAATGCTAGTCGACAATGTTCAAAGAATGACGCTCTTTGACAAAACTCTCAAGCTTCACTTGCTCAAAGACGTTGATCCTAGGAAGCAGTTGTATACGACAGTTTAGATATTTCTAAATGGGTTTCGCACCATGGAAATAGCAATAGGTTAGCTTCAGGTTTGCGATATTACGTCAGTAGAAAATAGTTGGAGATATTACATCACCCATTAGTCCGCGCAAGCAGATATTTAACTCTGTCAAGACTGAAAACCGATGATTGGGTAACTCCAGCAAATATATGGCAATGATACTCTATGTTTGGGCTGATCTCACTCTTTTAAAGATATTGTATAGCAAAAAGTGTTGTAGTTAAAAAAAAAATATTATTACTATTAAAAATGTATCACAAAAAAAAAAAAATGGAAAAAGAATAAGTGTATTAATGAAAGAAAACCTTGAAGTATTCGATAAACCTCCCATATACAAATCCTGGGTTATCGCTCGTACGACTAACGATTTTTACAAACAGCTTGATTGTTAAAATTGTGTGAAAACATAGAACAAGTACTTCTTTCAGCTTCACGTCGACCTGACAAATAATCACAAATTGCGTTCCTATTCATATTCGTGTCGGTGTAAGCAAACACATGAAAAAAGTAATAATTAATTGGTGGAATATATCGGATGTGATAGAACAGACCAACCGAGTTCCAAAATTGTCCTTGTATTATTTTTTATATGCGCGGTCTTGCGCTGTCATGAAGAACAAACATTTTTCTCTCGACGATGCCACGGTGACTTTCGACCAAACCTTTATGGACACGTTGCAGCTGCTGTGTATATAAATGTGCATTTCGTGTTAAAATGCGTTTTTAAAAAATCTAAACTAATAATAGCCACACATAAAAACGCACATAATTTTCTTCAATGGAGGTAAGATTTTCGTGTCAGTTTTGAAGGTGCTGACTTTGGCTCTGAGCAATGTCTTATGTAATCTATCGTAATTCTCAATGTATAATCCGCATTTATTCTAAAAGTAATAAGCAAAATTAGGGGTGCGCATTATGCACAGATACAAAAGTCTTTAAAAATTGCTGTTTCATAGCTCGATTTCAGTAGCGAACTGACTACTCACCACAAACATACTACAGTTTGACACTAACCTTCGGCGATTGTGACCCCATAAGGATGTCAAATACAATCATATATACCTAAAAATACTTACAAATGTAAAATAAAATAAGAATTATCATAAAACTACATTAGAATAATATTATTCTATGTTTAAAACCATTTTTTAATAAGAGTAGAAAACGCTGGCCGTATTGAAATTGAAGAGGTACAATTTATATGGTTTGATTACCAAACGAGGGGTGCGTATTATGCGTGAGTACAAGCATTTTCCTATACCTTCAGCAGCATTTTAGTGGGTGCGTATCATGGATGAAGGCGTATTAAACATGGGGAGTCACGGTAATAAATCCATTAATTCTTTGAAATAACAGAGACTTGTTAAATAAAACACAATCTGGGAACCAAAGATAATCATTTACAATTGACTTGGTTGATTCGTTTTTTACGGTTTATCAACCCTTTCCAGGTTATTTAAAACCAGCATATATTTTTAGATAGTAAGATTTTTTTGAGACTGTAATGGTTTAAGTGATATAAGTCTAGCTTATATTTAACCCATAGGTGGGGAGAAAAGAGGTGGATTCATAGATTTACCAAGGGTATTTACGCGTAAGTAGATATAACGAACAGAAAGGGAATTGGAACTCGGCTCCCCGATTAACAATTCCGTGCCATTATCCATTACACCACCCGCACATCCAAGCACTTGGTATTCCCAAGCTGTCACCCCATCTAGGTAATGACAAGGCTCGACGTTGCTTAACTTAGCGATCATACAGGAACAGTTGTTTCAATATGATGCGACCATTAGCCTCTATCATGGTCTCTCTATCTATCTATCTATCTATCTATTTATTCCAGCCTGTTCATATCTGTCCAGGCTCGATGTTGCTTAACTTCGGTGATCGTGCGTGAACTGGTGTTAATACGTTGCTGGGTATGACGATAAACTATATCCGTGTCCTGGGTAAGACGATAAACTACGTCCAACAGCAAGGCTTCTGATCAGGAGGTTTTGAGGAGCGTAGAAGCATCTCTTAATTGCTGCTGTTGCCAGGTCCACACTGACCCGGGGTTATAGCATCTGTTAGGGTCCCAGCTATGGGGTGATAGCGCCTGTTAGGGTCCCAGGTATGGGTAAAAACTATGAAAGTATAAGAATAGGTTTTAATACCAGAAATACTTTGTAAAAATATTGTTACCAGCAATACATTTTTTGAAAAAAAGATACCAGCAATAGACTTTATATATATATAATGGTTTGGTTATATATATATATATATATATATATATATATATATATATATATATATATATAGCTATTTTTAAGGTAGCTCAGATGTGGCACAGGGCCGAAAGCTTGGGTCACCCAGTGACAATCGAACTCACTACTTAGTCGTAATTGTTCTAGTGAGACAAGCTCGCTAACAATTACATCGCTTCGAGGTGCCCTTCGTTATGGGTTATTTAATTCCGATACAACTTTATATTTTCTTTTTGACTTTACACACACACACACACACATATATATATATATATATATTATAGATGGGGAATAACGATATTGTTCATCACCTGTAGTGATATAATTAAAGAACGTTTAACTAGAATGACATTTAATTTTCGTCCCTAAAACGGAAATTACTTATGACTCAACCTAATAATTCGAACTGAGGGCGAAGGCGTTAGAATCAAAGAAAAATAGGATTAGAAAAAGAAGAAAAAGATACAGTATTGTATAAAAGTATACAAGAAAGAAATAATAACGTAAAATAAAGTCAAATGAGGTAAAAGTCAAAAGATAGGAGTTCGACCGTAGTCAGATAATCAATTCTTTAGATACATAGTATGTGCTTTTAGGACAAGATAATTTTTAGTTATGCCTCTAGGCTAATTGTCAACCAAGTATGAAGAGCCCAGACTGCCCTATTATGTTTTGAATTCAGAGTTCAGAGTTCAGAGTTATGCTTCACTTAGACCGGTTTTAGGACTCAGTCTATCCTGTTATTTACTCATAGCTGGAGGGAGAAGAAATGATTTAATATCTTTTTTCAGTAGTATTTGAACGTAAGAAAAGATGACGACTTTGATTAGAATTCGAATTCTACTGGAGCCACTATCCATTACCCCAAGATTCTTTCATTGTTGAAATAGGAAAAACGATCAAAAGACGATGAAAGAGTAAATAAATAAAATAAATAAAATAATGATGGCAGCAAAGAAAAAAAAAGAATTCAATGCGTAGACAAAAGAAAGACAATCAGAAAATAAAGAAAAAAAAGTAGAAAGATGGCGGAATGCAGAAAAACAGAAAGGAAATTATTAGATTCGGAGGCAGGAAAAGATTAACGAAACAAGTGAAACTCAACAAGGAAAAAGAAAACTAAAAGAAGAAAAAAAAAAGGAAAAGTGAAAAGAAAAAAGAAAATGATAAGAAAATAAAATTAAAAATAAAATCATGGCGGAAGGATTAGGGTTATTTAGTTGAACTCTCGGATTGATTCGTTTCCAAGATTTTCCTTTTGAACAGGAGAGATTTAAGCTTTTTAATCCTTCGTTCTAATCTATGCTCTGAATGAAATACTGTCGATACACACACACACACACACACACACACACACACATATATATATATATATATATTTGAATGGATGTGAGTTTCTGACCCTGGGTTTCACGCTTATGCGTTCCTCAGACAAACTTGGATTTGTCTGAGGATGGCATAAGCGTGAAACTCAAACTCATATCCATTCAACTAAATATGTTAATCCTATCATTGATATTGAACGCTTTCCAATAAGTACCGCACATATAAAAAAATTTCTTTCAACATGAGGTAGGCTGGGGAGTTCTTGGCTCTTTTCAGATCGGCACACACACGCACGCACCCCCCCCATATATATATATATATATATATATATATATATATATTATAATTATTTTTTTTAAAATATGATTCCTTCGCTATATAAGAGTTCTCATGTTTCTCCATGTTAGGCCCCTTATCAAAATTCGCCCCAGCCGTTTCCATAGTAATTAATGAACATGCTTATAAAGATGCGTAAATTTCAAGATTGGTTATTCCTAAATTTTCGATGAAACAGGTTTTGATACTTTAATTCAATTTAATTTCAATAATTATACTGAGGTTTTTGGCTCTTGTACTATTCTTTCTATAATTGATGTTAGCGTTTTTGTATCCGCTATTTTTTAGGGCTGTGTTATAAAAATTACTGTGTTGTTGGAATATTTCCTTATTAGCGGAGTTCATGCTGATTCTTTTCTCTATTGATGTGGGTATATGCCTAATTATAAACATGAGAACTCTTATGTAGCGAAAGAATCATATTTCTTAAAAAATAATTATAAGTTAAGCTCTACTTCTGTATGGAGAAGTGTTTTTTTTTTTAAATAAAAACAAACATACTAAAGAACCCCGGATTATTTACCTAACGTGTTTCCTATTTTTCTACACACACACACACGCACACACACACACACACACACACACACACACACACACATATATATATATATATATATATATATTAAATAATTGAGAAAGCGACAACCTTAAGGTTACATGACTATAATTTATTTCCCCAGAAAATATATTTTTCCTGGTTCATCGGGTCACATCTCTGGTTTCTTTTATTTTTAATACAAGTTTTTTTGGGGATAGATTTAAATTGATATAAGGTGGTAGAGGTGGTGTGAGGGGGAGGAAAGAGCTAAATTGCAAATGGAAAGCGGGGATAGAGTTGTTTTTAAACCATCTTTAATAATTTACGTAGGTTCAAGTGTACCCAGTCAAGAGGCCAGACAATCTGACATTTTAAATAATTTTTAGACGGGAAGAGAAAAGAAGAAAAAAAGAAGACAAACTGTAAAGCAGGGAAGGGGAAAAAGAGGAAAAAAAAAAAAGATATATATATATATATATATATATATATATATATATATATATATATATATATATATATATATTCAGATCAACACACACACACACACACACACACACACATATATATATATATATATATATATATATATATATAAAGACATTTTTATGTGTATACATTCTTTTTATAGATACAAATATTTAAGTAAATACTCTGTTTATAATAAACAGTATTAAACAACATTTACCGGCCTGAATGTCCGAGAAATTTTCATAGAAAATATTCAGGCAGGTAAATGTTTTTTTTAATACCTTTTGAAAATAGGTTATTATATGAAAATATAATAGTACACTAAATTTTAGTGAATGAATAAGGAAAAATAAAAAAAATAACGAAAAACAACTGAGGAGAGGATATTTATGAATGAAAGAATGAAAGAAACAAAGAAATATAAGAAAGCAGGAAATGAAAGAAAGGACAAAGCTGATAATAGAATGCTCAAAGAAAGAATGAAAGAAAGAAGAAAACAAAAAGAAAGAAAGTGTAAACAATATATAAATGTCAAAGAAAGAAAGAAAGAAAGAAAGAAAGAAAGAAAGAAAGAAAGAAGAAAATGGAAAGAAAAGAAAAGATAACACCGCCGAAACAGAATTTGCGAAAGAAAAATGGAAAGAGATATAGTAAAATAGAATATGAAAGAAAACGTAAATTTGACAATAGACTCCTCAAAGAAAGAAAGGAAGGAAGGAAAAAGAAAGAAAGAAAGAAAGAAAAAGAAAGAAAATATTAAAAGGTCTTAAGAAGGTACAAACAATAGAAATGCAAAAGAAAGAAAAGATGAAAGAATTGCACGAATAGAAAAAAAAGAAGAAAGAAATAAAGAAACTGAAAGAAAAGAAAAATGATAATAAAGATTAAGTAATAGTATTGAGAAAGAAAAACACAAAGAAAGAAAACTTAATGGAGACAGAATGAAAGATCAGAGGACAAAATGGTTAGACAGAAAACTGAATCGTCATGAAATAAAATAAAACACAGAAAAATAACGTCGGACTTGACAGAGAAAGAAGAAAATCCAACAAAGAAAATGAAACAACCCAGAATAATAATAATAATAATAATAATAATAATAATAATAATAATAATAATAATAATAATAACATGTCTCTCCACAACGTATAAGTTGATCACGTCTGTATTGACGAACCGTACTTATTCCTTTCTCGAAACAAACAGCACTCTCCCGCTGGAACAGAAGGGATGCAGAAGAGGTTCATATGGCTGCAAGGATCAACTCCTGATAAATAAAATGATCCTGGAAAATTGCAGGAGACGACGCAGGAATCTAAGTGCAGCGTGGATTGATTATCGTAAAGCCTTTGATAGTGTTCCACATTCTTGGATCCTTAAGACTTTGAAATGTACAAAGTCTCCCTGTGGTATTAAATTTCCTTAAGCACAGCATGGGAATATGGAACACCAAACTATACCTTAGTCACACCGGGGACACTGCCATATCCAACCGTCTGAGTATCCGACGTGGAATCTTTCAAGGAGATTCTCTGTCACCCCTTCTGTTTTGTTTATCCTTAATCCCTCTTACACATGAACTGAACAACAGTAGCTATGGCTACAAAATAAATAAGAAAATATTCAACCACCTACTCTACATGGATGATCTCAAACTCTTTGCCAAAGACGACAATGAGTTGAAAGGCCTCCTCAATATTGTAAAATACTTCAGTGACGACATAGGTATGGACTTCGGATTAGATAAATGTGCAAAAGTAACTTTCAAGAAAGGTAGAATTACAGAAACACCCTTAATAGATTTAGATTTTGTCACAAAGATTAGGGAACTGGAGCATGGTGAAGCTTATAAGTACCTTGGAATTAGCGAAGGAGATGGCATACAACACCCCCCCAAAAAAGGAAGGAAAAAATAAGAAAAGAATACTACAGGCGTGTACGTCTGGTACTAAATACTGAGCTGAACTCAAAAAACAGGATATCAGCCATAAACACATTGGCTGTCCCTGTGGTGCAATACAGCTTTTATGTCCTTAACTGGACCATAGCTGAAATTAAGCGAATGGATGCCAAAACGAGAAAGCTACTCACTTGCTATCGCATGCATCATCCCAAAGCTGATGTCGACCGTCTTTATGTGCCCAGATCCGAAGGAGGCAGAGGATTAGTTCAACTAGAACTGTCCTACAAAACTACAACAATTGGCCTCCAAAGATATTTGGAAACTACAGAAGACTGGATGATGGTATGCGTCAAGGAACATGAAAGTAGTAAGCGTCTCTACTCCGTAATGAAAGAAGCCAACAAATTCAAAATGGAGTTCCAAATGGGCGTAGAGATACAACTACAGCACAATACACCGGCTGAAACTGCAAAATACCTAAAAAAGATAGCTAAGACGAATGCAACCGACCAGCTACAGAAGCGATGGCAAGATAAACCGCTTCATGGCCAATACTCTGCCCGTACCAAACAAGCTGACGTAAACAAAACCCGTACCCATCAGTGGCTACTTAGTGCAGGGTTGAAAGCGGAAACTGAAGGTTTTATACTTGCTGCGCAGGACCAATGCTTGCTAACTAGGAATTATCAAGCACATATACTAAAAATATTGTGTCAGCCCAAAATGCAGATTCTGTGATAAATATCCAGAAACGATTGATCATCTTGTATCAGGTTGTACGGTGTTGGCACCCACTGAATATAAAACCCGACATGACAGAGTGGGCCAATATCTGCACTGGAAAATCTGCAACTTCTACGGAAAGAAAACTGAAAGGGACTGGTATGAACACCACCCAGACCCGGTTACGGAGATAAGACCTGTTACAATTCTATGGGATTACACAATACACACTGACAGAACAATCAAGGCCAACCGGCCAGACATTGTTATTGGAGACCACAAACAAAAAAAGTGCCTCCTTATTGATATGGCAGTCCCTGCTGACTGCAATGTATCTTTGAAGATATTCCAAAAGTTGTCAAAATACAAGGACCTTGAAATAGAAATCTCGAAAATGTGGCATATGGGAACATCAACAATCCCTGTTGTAGTTGGAGCCCTAGGACTGGTTGGAAAAGATTGCAGTAGACTAATTGAAGGGATTCCTGGAAGTCCATGCCTCAAGGAGATACAAAAAATTGTTCTGACAAGTACAGCCCACACCTTACGAAGGGCTTTATCTATGTAATCATTTGTTTTGTTTTTTTTGTCAGTGGAAAGTGTCATGATGCCATTTCTAACCTTAGGTCCCTGGGCGGGACCCGGAAAGAAATGTGTAAACGCCAGAAATCAAAGAAAATAAAAATAATAATAATAATAATAATATACAGATTGTGATCTATCTTTGAAGATCTACAAAAAGACAATTAAAATACGAGGAAATCTCAAAAATGTGGCACACGAGGTCATCAATAATTCCAGTTGTAGTTGGAGCCCTCGGATTGATTGGAAAAGGCTCCAATAGACTCATTGAAGGGATTCCTGGTAGCCATCTTGCCTTAAAGAAATACAAAAAACGAACTCATAAGTACAGCTCGCACATTACTTTATCTATGTAAAATGTGAGATCTTTGTTTTTTTTTTTCTTTTACAAAAATGATCAGTGGAAAATGTCATGAAGCCATTTCTGACCTTAGGTTTCTAGTTGGGACCTTGAAGGAAATGTTTATACAACAGAAATCAAAGGAAATAATAATAATAATAATAATAATAGATGCAACCACAGCACAATACACCGGCTGAAACTGCAAAATACCAAAAAAAGACAGCAAAGACGAATGCAACCGACCAGTTACAGAAGCGATGGCAAGATAAACCGCTTCATGGCCAATACTCTGCCCGTACCAAACAAGCTGACGTAGACAAAACCCGTACCCATCAGTGGCTACTTAGTGCAGGGTTGAAAGCGGAAACTGAAGGTTTTATCCTTGCTGCGCAGGACCAATGCTTGCTAACTAGGAATTATCAAGCACATATACTAAAATATTGTGTCAGCCCAAAATGCAGATTCTGTGATAAATATCCAGAAACGATTGATCATCTTGTATCAGGTTGTACGGTGTTGGCACCCACTGAATATAAAACCCGACATGACAGAGTGGGCCAATATCTGCACTGGAAAATCTGCAACTTCTACGGAAAGAAAACTGAAAGGGACTGGTATGAACACCACCCAGACCCGGTTACGGAGATAAGACCTGTTACAATTCTATGGGATTACACAATACACACTGACAGAACAATCAAGGCCAACCGGCCAACATTGTTATTAAAGACCACAAACAAAAACGATGCCTCCTTATTGATATGGCAGTCCCTGCTGACTGCAATGTATCTTTGAAGATATTCAAAAAGTTGTCAAAATACAAGGACCTTGAAATAGAAATCTCGAAAATGTGGCATATGGGAACATCAACAATCCCTGTTGTAGTTGGAGCCCTAGGACTGGTTGGAAAAGATTGCAGTAGACTAATTGAAGGGATTCCTGGAAGTCCATGCCTCAAGGAGATACAAAAAATTGTTCTGACAAGTACAGCCCACACCTTACGAAGGGTTTTATCTATGTAATTTAATTTTTTTTTTTTGTCAGTGGAAAGTGTCATGACGCCATTTCTAACCTTAGGTCCCTGAGCGGGACCCGGAAAGAAATATGTAAACGCCAGAAATCAAAGAAAATCAAAATAGTGATAATAATAATAATAATAATAATAATTGTCTGAACCGGGTTGAAGGCTAAGACAGAAGGCCCAATTATTGCACCTCAGGACCAAAGCCTCACCAACAGATTCTATCACTGTCACATTATCAAGGATAGAACTAACTTGAAATGCAGGATCTGCGG
>CAHIKZ030002501.1:1195000-1220000 GCA_903632075.3 Acanthosepion pharaonis
CCATGATCGCCAACGTTCTAAAGTGACACAACACATAAAAGAAAGAGAATGAGTTTGAGTAAATGGATGGCGGAATAGGGGTTAGGAGAAATAACAAAAAGACAAAATTAATTAAGCGCTACAAAGGACAGGAAATTGTGGAGAGCCATCATCACCAACATCCAAAAGGGCGACAGCACATAAAAGAAGAAGAATGATATTGAGTAAATGGATGGCGGAACCGGGTTTAGGAGGGGAAAGAATCAGTCAGTCAGTTATGTGCCATGTGTGATACACACTTAGGCGATCATGTATCTTTTGATACATGACTGAAGAGGCAGATTTTTTCCCCGCTTTAGGTTGCCATTCCTTTCTGCAGTAGACCATTGCCATCCAAGGCTATAAAACCCGATCATAGCTGGGAGGGAGAAGAGGAGAATGCATACCTTTTCCAAGGCTATTAGTACGTAAGTGAATGTAATGGATGCGACAGGAATTCGAACTCGGCTCTCCGATTCCTCAATCCGAGCCTCTATCCACTAATCCACCGTGCCTCCGTATACTTTGAGAAACTGCATGAGAAAGAACGAGAAAAGTGAAGTAACGATAGAGAAAGGGACATCAAAAGGGGAGGAGACAAAAATAAATAAACGAACAGAGGTTGTTAGGTCTATATATGTACTTACATATCTTCTTCTATGTGCCACGGCTCTTCAAACATGGAAATTCATGGCTCTCTCCAACTTCCTGTACCCTTTGACCCTTAACTGTTGCTAAGGCTCCTGCACAATTCATTCACACAAGCTTTTCAGGTAAATGGCTCACTGCATTTTCTCTTGCCCTCAAAGTTTTCCAAGCCCTTCTTCCTCAATATGTTTTCAAGAAGTTGTCTCGTTGCAATTTTCTTTAAAATTTCTCGTTGCTTACTCGCTGTATCCATTCAATTCTTAGTATGTTTCTGTAGAACAATATTTCTGTTGACTCCAGTTTTCTCCTTATACGTAGGGAAATTGTCTAGCAATTCACTGCCAGAATTGATATCACTTAGCAATCCAGCACTCTTAATCTTGCTTCTGACAATTTTTTCTGTATTTCAGCACATGCTTAATTTCTAAAAAAAGTCTCTTTCGTTAGTCAAATGCGTGTTTGGATTTCAGTGTCACATCTTCCATCCGCTATTAAACACGACCCAGATATTTCAAATTCTCTGTCTGCTTGACATATTCAGTTTGTAACTGATATCGTGGCTATTTCCTTCGATAACACTGGTCAACACGATTTTTGGTGCCAAGAAAAAAAAACATTATTTTATGGTGCTGATTACGAAAATGACCTTAGTTCTTCATAGTTAACTATCATTTTTGTTGCACTGAAATTGCTTATTTTTTTTTTTTTAAAAAAAGATCAATTTTGATCGCGAAATTTAGTTAAAGTAACCCATCAGTTTTCAAGTAGGCTGAGCAATTTATGTCAGCCACCTAAAAAAACCTTTTTTTTTATAAAGAAAATGTATTTTTGAGTCAAAGATTTTAAAACAGATATACTGAAGTTTTCCAATTGGTCGCTCAAATTCAAATTAATTGATAAACATTATCAGTAATACACTTTAGTAAACCTGATAATTAAGGTGTCATAAAAAAATGAAACCTTAAAATCTGTTTGATATTCATAAATTTATCGCATCACTTTTATCCCTTCACTTAAGAAAGAAACCAAACACATTGACAGCATTTTGTTTTCATAGTTGGAAAGAAACCAACTAAAAACATCCCAATTGAATCCACATATTCCATTGTACATAATAATGCTGGAATATCAACAGGGACTTAAATAACATTGAACATGACAGACAATCAAGAAAGAGAAAATATTTTCCATAGTTCTTATGTTCACGAAGGTTTTATTCCTGGTGTTAGTTTATTAAGTGATTTGATGAAAATAGTTGTTGGTCTTGGTATATTCAATCGTGTTATTTTTAAAGACTTAAGGTCTGATTGTTATTGCAAAAATAGTATTTCTCAATAAGCAGACCAATATTTGTTGGTGTAAATACAAATTGAGAAGTTTCTACGATTTTATTTTGAGAAATATTGCCATCGCTCAATTTCATATACACAGAGAACAAATGAAAAATAATGATTTTTTCCCCAAAAATGAGGCATTTCTATACAGCAAATACGTTAGAAAAAAGTAAGGTCATTTTCAGATTCAATGCCATCAAATTAGCTAAAAAAGATGTTTGGTGTCTCGACACCATTTATAATTTTTTTGTTGTTGAGTAGTGTAATCATACTTTCTGTCTTCTTGCAGTTAGCCCCTTTTTCTGTCTTTCTTTTACTACCCTGTCTAAGCGGCCCTGTAGTTTTCTCCTCGTATCAGCCATCAATACAATGACATATGCGTACCTTATATTGCTAAGATGACGCCCACCGATACTAAATCCTGATAGGATCTCCAGCTCCTTTAGGATAGAGTTGATGTGAAAGTTGGATAAATCTGGGGAGAAGACCCACCCTTGTCTCACGTTCCTTTCTATTTTTGTGTAGCTACTCAATTCATTTTCTATCTGCATGTAGGCCGTTTACGTCCAGTATAAATTCTGGATTTCTCTGCACACATTAACTGAAAATAAGGGAGATATGCAACAGAGATTAAATCATTGATACATAAAAATATATTATTTAAAGAGCAGGTAGGCAAATCCCAAAGCATACGAAGGAAAATAATCGACAAGCAACCCTAATGAACAGACAAATGCAACCGATGAATCCATTCGTGCAGGAAGTTAGTAAAAATCTCACCGGGGTTACGTTTCCCGTCACCGAAGATTGAAGAGAAATGTTCTGCACAATACTTCCGGTCTCCTTGGTCACAGTGTCGGCGTCTAATAATCTGATGTCTTTCAATGGCGACCAACATTGCTACTGCCCTATTAGATGTGTTTCTATCCTGCAGTCGTGAAGTGCCATCGCAATCATGTGTAAGAGAAAGAAATGATGGATCGCTTTCTCAAAAGGAAAATTGCAGTGGCTGTTGGCAAGGCAAAGGATTAGACACTTAAACATACACATAGTCATTCTTTTGTGTCTTCTCGGCTACTGGCATTGAAGAACCTTCTTTTGAACTTGTACCAGTTAGATAGAGTTGCCATGATATTTATCAGATGGATGACGTCAACCATATTGGAAAAAATGTAAGGATTCTTTAGTTTTGGGATTTTAGTTCCAATATTCCTTGTTTTGTATTATTTTTTATCTTTTTAATTTTATTTTTTTTCTCTTTTTTTCTGTTTTTTCTTCTTTTTTTTGCTGATACGTTATTTTCAGTTTCTTTGCCTTTTGAGTGTTTTTTACTTTGTTTTTATTTTCTTTTTTCTCTTCTTTTTCTTTCATACGATGTTCTTTTCTTTTTTTTTTAGTTTGTGTTTTCTTATTCTTTCTTTCTTTCTTTACCTTTCCTTTTTTGTATTTCTTTCTCCTTCTCTTTTTCAATTGTATTTTCTATTTTTCAATTTCTCTTTTAGTTGATGTTTTTCTTACTTTATTTTTCTATTCCTTTTTCGTTTCTATTTTTCTCTTTCACTCTCTTTTTCACTTTTTATATCTTTCTCTGTTTCTTCCTCTTTCATTCTGCCTTGCTTCTTATATACCTTTCTCCTTCTTTCTATATCTATTTCTTTCTCTTTTCTTTCTCTTTTGTTTGTTTGTTTCTTTCTTTCTTTAACACCCATCCTTTTTTTTATACTACGCGCTCTATTCTTTCTTTCTTTCTTTCTTTCTTTCTTTTTTTCTTTCTTTCTTTCTTTCCATTTGCCGGAAGCAGACGTTAAGCATTCGATAGAAACTTTTCCATTCTTTCTTTCTTTCATTCTTTCTTTCTTTCTTTTTTTCTTTCTTTCTTTCTTTCCATTTGCCGGAAGCAGACGTTAAGCATTCGATAGCAACTTTTCCATTCTTTCTTTCTTTCTTTCTTTCTTTCTTTCTTCATCCTTTAATTCCTCTAAACCTTGGCGGAACTTTTATTTTCCCGCAACTTTCTCTTTTTTGTTTCTAATAAGTTATTTTCTATATTTATTTTTTGTTGTCTTTAGCTTTCTTCTTCCTTTTCATTTCCTTTTTCTTTTTCTTCTTTATTTCTTTTTTCTTTCTTCACATTCTATTCTTTCCTTTCTTTCTTGCTTGCTTTCTTTCTTGCTTGTTTTCTTAATAATTCTTAAAATCAGGAATGCTATTCTGAATGCCAAAATTGTAGAACATTGTTCGAGTTCCAGTCGAATACGTTACATTCACATGGGAAAGATATGAATCCATCTCTTCTACCCCCCGCCATATGGGTAAAATGGTAGGATTTGTATCTGGAAAATTAAGAAAAGATTATTAACGCAACATCCCTTCATAAAAATATTCTTACAGCCTAAATTATATTCAGGGTTTAAATAAGCCCTCAGGGATAGAGAAACTGTAAATCAATTAACAACTATAAATTTTGTCGGCATTTTTTTCATTTTTTCCCAGCTTTCTCTCTTCCGTTTTCATCACTCTCTTCCTTCAATTCCAGCAAAGGAGGATCTGCAATGTTATCGGTCCTGACTTGGCATCTTGGCTTCAGTCACTTTCCCACCACCATAAATAGCTTCTCTGTGCCATTTCCATAAATATTTTCATGGTAATTGTTCTGATGAGCGTTCCTCTTTAGAACCTAGAATTTATGAATTTAAGCGCAGTTCTAGATAGATGGCAAGATCTTACCATTTTACTGTTGAAATATCGAGGTGTAACCGTAGGTTCTATGCTAACAGTTTCTTCTCTTGCACTTATCGCTTGTGAAACTCTCTTCTGGCTTCTTGCTTTCCATTCAGCTTTGATCTTCAAAAATTTTAATGCAATGTCAATCGTTATCTTCTGATTTCTTTATTATCTTTTATTGTTCTCTATCGTTAATAATGTTTTTTCTCGTATTCTCTCACACTCATTAACTCCTTGTGTCTTAGTGGCTTTATTGTCTTGCTTCGGGTGAAATGATAAAAACACATTTTTTTAGTGGATTCTTTTTTTCGTTCTTTGTTTCCATAAACTTCCTTGACATTCCATGAATTTCCTTGACATTCCATAAACTTCTTTGACATTCCATAAACTTTCCTGACATTCCATGAACTTCCTTGACATTTCATGAACTTCCTTAACATTTCATAAACTTCCTTGACATTCCATGAACTTCCTTGACATTCCATAAACTTTCTTGTCATTCCATGAACTTCCTTGACATTCCATGAACTTCCTTGACATTCCATGAACTTCCTTGACATTCCATGAACTTCCTTGACATTCCATGAACTTCCTTGACATTCCATAAACTTTCTTGTCTGTACACAGGCCTGTCATATTCATTCATTTCCCTTAAACTTTAACTATTATTATTGTTTGTGTGTTATGTTTCCTGCTTTGCATTCTGTAGAGCCGAGTCCAAACTATGCTGTTTGGGCCCTATAGAAGAATTGTCATTTAATTGATAGCACTTTTCTTAGTATATGTTATGTCTCTAGTAGGGCGATTTTCTGGGCAAATTGTATGTTAATGTTACCTGGGACACTGTTAGTAAAATTGTCCATTCCTTTTCTCCTCGAGGCCCAGTGCTCCGATAACTATTGGTACAGTCTCAGTCTTCATTTCCCACCTCATGTTAATCTCATTTTCCAGGCCTTGTATTTGGATAATTTCTCGATAATTTTCATGGAATTGTTTCTCTCAGATGGTACTGCTATGTCAATAAGCATACATTTCCTGAATTTATTATTATTATTATTATTTCCTTTGATATCTAGCGTTTACACATTTCTTTCCGGGTCCCGTCCAGGGACCTAAGGTTAGAAATGGCATCATGACACTTTCTACAGACAAAAAAAATTTTACATAGATAAAGCCCTTCGTAAAGTGTGGGCTGTACTTGTGAAAACAATTTTTTGTATCTCTTTGAGGCATGGACTTCCAGGAATCACTTGTATTAGTCTACTGGAATGTTTTCCGACCAATCTTAGGGCTCTAACTACAACACGGATTGTTGATGTTCCCATATGCCACATTTTTGATATTTCGATTTCAAGGTCCTTGTATTTTGACAGCTTTTCGAATATCTTCAAAGATACATTGTAGTCTGCAGGAACTGCCATATCACTAAGGAGGCACTTTTTTGTTTGTAGTCTCTAATAACAATGTCTGGGCGGTTAGCTTTGATTGTTCTGTCAGTGTGTATTGTTTAGTCCTATAGAATTGTAACAGGTCCTATCTGCGTAACCGGGTCTGGGTGTTGTTCGTACCATTTTCTTTCAGTTTCCTTCTCGTAGAAATTGCAGATTTTCCAGTGCAGATATTGACCAATTCTGTCATGCCGGGTTTTATATTCAGTGGGTGCCAATATCGTGCAACCTGATACAAGATGAGCAATTGTTTCTGGATATTTATCACAGAATCTGCATTTGGGGCTAACACAATATTTTAGTATATGTACTTGATAATTTCTAGTTAACAAGCATTGGTCCTGTGCAGCAAGGATAAAATCTTCAGTTTCAGCTTTCAACTCTGCACTACGTAGCCATTGATGGGTACGGGTTTTGTCTACGTTAGCTTGTTTGGTACGGGCAGAGTATAATAATAATAATAATAATAATAATAATTATTATTATTATTATTATTATTATTATTTATTCATTTCTCTTTTCCTTTATAAGAAGCCAAACCAATGAGCTTACTGTTCCGTTGGCTAATTGGAATAACGGCGGCCTTTTCGCTAGCAACACCGTTCAATTTCCGTCCATTTTTATTTTAATATTTGTATGACTTTCATTGTACAGGAAATTAAAGAAGCTACAGCCTCAACGTTAGTTGCAAATCCAACTCTATATGTGTTTAGATGACCCTTGAACTATTTCTCTCTGTGTATTTTTCTCTTCCTCTTACATTTCCTGGGCGGTTCCTGTAACTTTCTTGACGGACGGACGCGGTAGCGAGCTGACTTCTGCAATATACGATCAGGTTTCGCATCCAAGCAAATCCCACATTTTTTTATGTTGATTTTTACAGCATATTTATACTTCTTCTGAAAGGTGGACAATGAAGTATTGTCAGGTTTATATCATTGTTTAGAAATACTGTTGACCCCAACCAATAGTTTCTGGTTAAAGAGCAGATTAGATAGAGGTCTCTAGATCTGAGTGGTATCCAATTTAAGAGAAGGACAACTCTGAATTCCAAACCTTGTAGAAGAGAACGGGAGACCACACAACTATCTTCCACAATACCTGGCAATTTACGGATGTTTATCTATTATTGTTCACCCAATATAAGGCTCAAAAGCCACTCAAGGTAGAATAAGTTTGTTGTAAAGTCAAAAGGATGCGCCCACAATCACTACAATTTTAACCTCTTCAAGTCTAGTGCCAACCCTTTTCTTTATTTACATTATTCGGACTATCGTACTCATCTTTGCCGCCATATTTATCACGTTTCGGCCGTTGTACGCTCCGGCCTTTTTCAGGTGGTTGGAATTTCGAACTGAACCCTTTATTTCGCTCACTAGGGTAGACAGTTCTAGTTCCACGTGCCATGTTTGAAATTCTAGGTAGTATAAGCGTCCTCATAGAACCCGAAATAACCAACAAAGAAAGAAACAACGCATATGCTAGACTATGCGAATGTCGTCAGGAGGTCTTGTATGGGGATAAATGCAATATGGGAGCCGCTAAGAAAGAAAGAAAGACAAATGACAGCAAGGCTTCAACAGCAGCATCAGTTAAACACGCAGCAGTAGCAGCAGTTGCATCCTAATCAGCAGCCAAGTTAGGTTTAAGGCTCTAAGCAATTGTCTTCCAGCTAATTGTCCGTCAGAACAATGAACTGGTAGATAAGAGCTTGTGAATTTAGTGACATAATGGCTGTGAGTTCTATCTCTGGGTCGGGGTGTGTGTACTTGCAGTCATGGGGAAAGGAGCAAGTAAAAACTGAAACAACTGAAACTTATCACTAGACATGAGCAGTGGAAAGAGAACAACCTACCCCTTAGATTAAATAAAGGGTCCAGAATTTCCCAGATTGATGTACACATGAGGAAGTCAGGAGAGCACAACGGCCTAAACGCTGTGATATCAACAATGATTCGGACAAATTCTATAATTATTTTCATGGTAATTGTTCGGATGAGCTCTTCGCCAGGGTACCTAAACGTTTTGACTCGAAGAGCCGTTTCATCAATTGACAGTTGAGCTGACTAGATGCGGCCGTAAGTTCTATGGTAACAGTTTCTTTTCTCGCACTTCTCGCTTGTGGAACTCCCTTCCGGCTCCATGCTTTCCAGCCAACTTTAATCTGCAAAAATTTTAAGTGCAATGTCAATCGCTATCTACTGTCCTCCTGATTACCATTTTCTCTTCCCGAACATTATTAATGTTTCTGTTTCTAATTCTTTCACATCCCTGATGTTTTAGTGGCGTCACTCCCTAGCATCGGATGAAATCGATTAAAAAAAAAATAGTCCGAATATAAGTAGTGTAAATAAATAACAAAGGGTTGATAGTCCATAAATCGGTAAAGAAATCAATTAATTCCGTCCTTACAGACTAACTCATTCAGTAAACTGCTATCTTGGGTTATTCTTGGGTTTTATATTGAGTGAACAATTGCATAAAATAAACCCTTGTGTGAGTTCTCGAAAATAAACCCATGTGTGAGATATCGAAAATAACTTATTCTGTAGTGAAGGCAGCTGGGATCGTCATAGGCGTGTGCGGATTTATACCAACAAGAAGCACCGTGAATGGTGTGTTCATTTCATCGGCCATTTAATCAATTCCAATGGATATCTGTGACGGACATTGACAATAAAATTATGTCTAGTGTATTTTTACATTGTTGAATGAATATGTTGATCAGTCGGTGTGTAAGGTTGAGTAACCTTTTCTCAAGCATGGCACTGTAATTTGGTTTGCAATATCGGCCTACAGTGAAAATGATACATGGTAATGATAGACCTCTACGAAGAAAGGAGACGGGAATTACGGTTAGACTAGATAGGAAAGATGTTTCATCAGTTCTGCAAGAGGCGTTAAAATACATGACCAGATGTTATTCGAAAATAACGAGGATATATATATATATATATATATATATATATATATATATATATATATATATCATATATATATTGAATAATCTGGACATATGCCTATCTATATTTTAATCCTTTCAAATTTATGGATGACCTTCTTGATGTTGTTATTATACTGATTAAGGAAGAAGCCGTAGTTATTTTCATTTCTTTTATTTTCCCAAGTTCTTTTAAACTCATCCAAGATCTTCTTCGATTAATCACTGGATTTGACAGGATTAAAATTAAAATTAATAGAGGTAATATGTTCAGATTATTCAACCAAACATGAATGAATAAAGATATGATGCCTAAAATATATATATATATATATATATATATATATATATATCAACCCAAGTCTATCTATCCATTACTCCAACGTGCCTCCTTCCAGTCGAATCCATTACATTCACTTACGTGCTAATAACCTTGTGAAAGGTGTGAATCCTCTTCTTCTCCCTCCAGCTATGGGTAAATAGCAGGACAGATTGGGTTCTATATCCTTGGATGGCAACTGGTCTAGGAGAAGGACAACTCTGAATTCAAAACCTGCGGAAGGTCGTTTGGGAACCTTGTGGCACGTAGTGCACAGGTCTCTGTATTCGGTCTTTCAAAATGTGTGGATGGTCTTGCACGAAACCTTCACCACTATAATCAAATCTCATGTGCTTTTGTCGGGCTGTCAGTTTCCTAGGAACTGATCTGCTTGACCCTCATACGTCGAATATCGACGAGAGGGTCAATATATATATATATATATATATATATATATATATATATATATATATAATTATGAATAAAAACAGACCACTTTCTGTTTTTTATTCAAACATATTTGCACTGAATTTACATTGAGCTCTCCAGATATCATCCTCCTTGGGTCTACCCAGACGGATTGCCTAGTTTTGCATAAACTAAATAACTATATATATATATATATATATATATATATATATATATATATATATATATATATATATATATATATATATAATTTAAATAAATATTATTATAAAAATAGCGTATAAACAATATATATATATATTGTTTATACGTTATTTTTATAGATACTATATATATATATATATATATATATATATATATATATATATATATATATATTGTTTATACTTTAATTTTATAGATACTAATATTTAAGTAAATGCTCTGTTTATAATGAACAGTATTAACTACATTTACCGGCTTGAACGTCCGAGAAATTTCATACAAAATATGTCTTTTGACAGGAATTGAAACTGTAGCCTACACTGAACAGTCATCTCTGACGTAGTATACCATTTAGTTACAGAGGAAACGTTTGTTTAGCAGAGTCGATTTACTGCTTTTAAATTACAAATTCCCCACGATATCTCTCGAAAACCTCATATCTGATCGAAGCATATCTTAACGTAAACAAATGACGTCATATATTATGAAAATGGACTAAGTCCAACAATTATTTTAATATTTTTATTGTTTATTCGTTATTTCATAGGAAACATATTTTTCAATGAAATTCCTCGGCCATTCAGACCGGTAAATGTTGTTTATTTGTATCAATTGAAATAAAGTATATATTAAAATAATTATCGGTCTTAGTCTATTTTCATAATATATATAAAATCCCAGTGTTTCGATTCGAGAATAAAACAACATTTACTCCCTAGGATTTTGAATCCGGCTGCAGGGAAGAGCCAAGTAACCAATAGTTCTGGCTCTGCTATTTGCTGAGCATGTAATAAATAGTAGGTCACACTCCACATTTCACCTCAAGTTTCTAGAGTCCTTGTATATCAGATCCCGTGGGCTTTCACTTTGTAAATAGAGGGGTAAATACTGGGTCTGAATGTTATTGGAATCTAGTTTCTTGAAATTCATTTTTTTCTCCTCTTCCATTCCATTCCATTCGTTAATTTAATTAACACGCTTTTATAAATTTTCTATTCCCAGAAAAAATAAAGTTGATAAATTGAGACAAAACCAGTTGTTTTATTTAGCTTTTTTTTTCTTTTATAAAAATGCCTTCTAAATTACGCCTTTTCTTATATATATATATATATATACAAACGTTTTGAAAAGTAACTCCTTAACTCCCGTCTAATTCTAATTTTTACAATACGGAAGATTCCATCTTACATAAAATAGTTAGTTATTTTTCAATCACCCTGTATACAGGAAAAATTTAAAATGGAACTGGAGTCCTTAAGCCTATTTATTTAAAGTAACTGTAAAGATTTTCGCCGCTTCATGGTTTTCAAAATTTAAATAGAGATGGAGAAACGTGTAGTTAAACTGTGATGTCGTACATGTGAGACACCAGACATACCATTGCATAGCCATACACCATACCAGGTATATATATTAATAATAAATATACATTTTTTTTCTCAGCGGTAGCTCAACTCTGAGTTTCATGCACAACACAATCATCAGGTGCTGTTTGAAAATCAATATATATATATATATATATATATATATATATATATATATATATATATATCCAGGTAAGATGAGAAAGAATTCCAACGTTCTTAACATTTCATTTAAAGGAAGGCTCAATATAAAGTCGAGTAATATTATTTATTTTAGGATATTACACCGAAAACATGTCAAAATCGCAGTCGTGTTTCGATGCGTATCAATGCATCTCATCAGGCGATTGAAAATTACTCCCCAGTAATTTCCAACGCCTGATGAGATGCATTGAAACACGACTGTATTGTGTAGCGATTTTAACATGTTTTCGGTGTAATATATATATATATATAAAATGGACAACGCCCGACAATTATTTTAAGATATTTTTATACATTTTTTTTTATAGATACAGATATTTAAGCAAATGCTCTGTTTATAACAAACAGTATTAATAACATTTACAGGCCTGAATGTCCGAGAAATTTTCACAGAAAATATTCGTTCTCCGCCAGGAATCGAACCTGTATCCTGTACGGAACCGTCATATAGCCTGACGTGCCTTAACCGATTCAGCCACAGAGGAACGTTCGGTTAGCAAGGTCGATTTTACTGCTTTTAAACTACAATCTTCCATGAATATTTCTCGGTCATTCAGGCCGGTAAATGTTATTAATGCTGTTTATTATAAACAGAAAATTTACTTAAATATTTGTATACATAAAAAGAATGTATAAACATAAAAATGTATTTATTATTGGACAAGTTAATACTTGAATATTATGTCATACTTGATTTAATAACCGTTATTGTATCAAAGATGAAAGAGTTGGTGATTCAAGTTTGTATCCAATGCAAGAACGGTCCGCACTAAAGATTTAGAAGTAATTATTTTTTCCAGATTATGGAATAGTAGAATATATTTCAGATGGTTGAATCAGTATGTGGAAGCAATTTAGATGGGGGAATTAGCGTCCAGGAATCAAATGGAACTCATAAATGCTCATTGCTGAAGATTCTGGAAAAATGGTCGGCTCATTCTATAACTTTCGCAAGTATTTGATACTCTTTACCATGCTTTAAAAGTCAGATTAGATAAAAATAATGAGGTATCGATGATCTGTCTAGTCTAGGGATTCCCGATTCTTCTTTGACAGATCTTTGATCGATTCGAAAGTCGTTTACATGCGCGGTCTTATGAGGAATGAATTATTTTCCACCTAGCAGCCATTTTACCAAAAACGCAGATCTGTTACTACTCTATCGCTATTTCCATGGTAAATATTCGAACAAACTTGAGTTCCTCAAATTCAGACTTTTACAGCTCAGACTCACCATTCAGCGTCTACAGATTCAAACCACCATCACATCCTTACAATTCTAATGTGGAAGATCCACACAGATTGCTTTTCCCTCAAACCTTTTCTCTGTTGATCAGACTCCCGAGAGGATGCTTTCCTATAATGTTAAACTTCTTCAAGTCAAGTAGCTCTCGTTTCGCATCCTCCATATCCAGATAATCCTCATTTTTAGCCATACACAAATACCCTTAGGAAACGTAGGAATCGAAATCTTCTCCCAGGTATGGGGTAGTTAACAGAATATCCTATAGCCTTGGTTGGCAACCAGTCTACCGTAGAAAGAAACGTCAGCCTACTACGGGTAAATCTTCTGTCTAGTCAGCTTCAACCGCAAGAGACACGATCGCCCAGGCATGTATCACGTATGGCACTTAACTGACTCATATTTATATCACAAAACTAATTCAATAAATCTATACTTTGAGTGACACTTGAGTCTTCTATTGGGTAAATGCAAGTAAAAGAAAACGCTTCGTTAGTTGATGAACTGCCTGTTGCATAACAGCTGAATATCATCAAGCTGTTTGATGCTTATGGGCGTCCATATATGTCAAATTATAATCGTCGAATCAGAAATCTCTGAAGATTCGCCCAGTTTTTATAATCAGGCTAATTTTGAGCTTTTAAGTGTCATGATTATTTTTTAAAAATTTCTTCTGACGTTCGGGGAGGAAAATGAACAGGAAACTAAATAAATATGTGAATTTAAATTGGAATATTTTTAATCTTCATACAAATTTCTCATAGGAATATTTTTTTTTCTGTTTATAAATCACAACCCGAAAGGGAATAAACGGAACATTGCCAAAAAATGATATTTTTTTTAATGTTTAACTTTTGTCATTTTTAATGTTAGACACCTGCATTCTTTCTCCTGTGAATTCTAAAAAATTGTTTTTCAAGTGAATCTATATTAAAAAAAAAAAATACAATGGTTTTAGAAGAATTCGCTAACAGATTAGATATTGCTTGCTTTTCCCCAACCCCGTTGATGAGGACGAGTGACAAATTTATAAATGCTCTCCATTCACTCCTCTCCCACGCAATGACCGTGCACTCCTCAGTGTACTCTCAGTCGAATCTCTGATGTTATCAATCCAGCGCCGCTTTGGTCTTGCCATCGATCTCTTGCCATCGATCTCTTGCCATCGATGCGATCCCCCAAGGACGTCGGTGCCAGAGGTTGTGTGCCCGGTTAACATGACCGAATTATTGTAGTTTTCGCGTGTTTAATGTCGTGACAGTCTCTATCTCCTCGAGGACAGGCCCGTTCGTCTTGTCACCTGCCCCGGTGATGCGTAGTGCTTACCTGTAACATGTTGTGAATAAAGACATCAGTTTGTTAACATCAGCGGCTTTCAATGTCCAAGGTTGACAGCCATGCAGTACCAGCAGCCACCCTATGGTCTTCAGAAGAGTCAACTTTTTTTGCAAACAGCGCTTTCTTTCGACACCGTGTTATCATATCAATATCTATCTATCTATCTATCTATCTATCTATATATATATATATATATATATATATATATATATATATCGAAATAAATAAATATAAGGAAGTCTAATATATATATATATATATAGATAGATAGATAGATAGATAGATAGATAGTTAGGTATATATATATATATGTTGTAATAAAAAGGAAGAACAGTAAGATATATAATCCGCTGTTCTTAATTGATATTTTTATTTTTACAAAGCGGCGTTCAATGTAATTTACAGAGCATAAATATTATAAATTAACTGATTTAAAATATGTTTTTGTTCGCTACATAGGAATTACCATGTTTCAAAAACCGACGCTAAAAACTTCAAATTTAATTATATAATTAAATTAAAAGCATTAGTTCTGTTTCATCTTCAAGCGAATTTTGAAATAACTTATTTTTAAATTTACTGAGTTTTAAACGCACATACAATTCATATTTATTTTTTTGTTTCCAAGGATACAGAGAAATCCAATCATTTATACAGAGGCGGTAGCGTGTTCATTTTTATTAACTATTATTGTATCAATTATGAGTTACGTTCGAAAAAGAGGTTAAGTTTAGGTAGGGTACAGGTGCATTTTTCAATGAATTTTGACATCCGTTCAACGCATGTCGTCTGGTTTTCTTTATCAACGAGAAAAAGGTTTTCGACATTTTTTTCCGTTGAATTCGTACTTGTTTACATGAAGATTTTTTCTAAACGGGGTGTTTGGGTTAGAATACGTTATATTGAACTACAGTATTAATATTTTTACTCTTAATTACTTATAAACTATATTTCTTTTTAAAACAAATTGTAAATGCTGCTTTCTTTAATTGTTGGGGTTACCAATGTAAATGGTGTTTTGTTGAAAAGATTAATGTGGCTGCGTGTTGAAGAGCATTTAACATTTATACATTTTTTAAAATCAAGGAAAAACAATGGAAAACCGATTTGTGTTTCAACGATTAAATATATATATATATGAAAATCAACAACAAATACAAGGCAATTTTTGTAATGTGTGAATAAGGAGAAAAAATTAGTTTTCCTTTATCTGTTAGTTGAATATAGTGATATTTAAATAAGCAAGTTTTCTGAATATAATGTTCAGAGTTCTGTATTAAAATAGAATGTGTATTCAGAAGATCGTACAGTTGTGTGTTTTTTAACTAACAGAGTTGTTGCAACTTGGCTTGTTCACAAAGAACTGATGGTGAATGATATTCAAGTTCTGTGTCTGTGTGTGTGCGTGCGGATGGAGTAGAATGAATAATCTGTGTAGACGTGTGTGAGTAGTTGAGTTCTACTGTCTTCAACTCTACTGTTTAATTTGGGAATGAATCCGGACTTATATTACTATTGGTAGGCTCCCAGCACAAACGCGGTATAAATTTTGAAAGAACACGAAAAATATCTGATTGGATGAAAAATTAACCAATCGTCGATTTTATAACAAAAGCATGTTTGTGAGTTAACGGTAGGAAAAATTCAGTGTGGTGAATGTGATCAGTAAATTGTCCTGTGATATTTAGTATATATTATTTGACCAATCACAGTTGAGAAAAATGTAGGCGTGGCAAACATAGTAGTAATTACTACAAAATAAATGTAGAGAAGCCTCTCTGCGACTTCTTGCTCTAACGTTTTCCACTGACTTGAGGTGGAACAAGTACATTGAATCAATAGATGCATCTACCGTAAAATTGGTTCTCTGTGTCGCGTCAGAAGGTTATTGTCGTCTAAGTCCATCCTTTACATCTACAAATCTACCATTCTTCCTTGCATGGAATACTGTTGCCCTATATAAGGTCCGGTGGCCCCGCTGTTCATCTCGAGGTTCTCGACAAAATCTAAAGACGGTTATGCAATGTGATCGGTCCTGACCTGGCATCTCGACACCATTCACTTTCTCACAGACATAATATGGCTTCCCTCTGTCTTTTCTATAAATATTTTCATATTTGGCATCTACTCTGACGAGTTATTTATACTGCATGAATTTAAGCGTGCTACTGAGTTGCCATGTCCGTCCCACCCTTTCACTGTGGAAACAGTTTAATGTAACCGCCTCCTCCACTCCAACAGTTTCTTCTCTCGCACTTCCCATCTGTGGAACTCCCTTCCTCTTACTTGCTTCCCTGATAGTATGAATCTTCAAAGATTTAAATGTAATATCAATCGACATCTTCTGTTGTCCTGATCCCCGTTTTTTATTTATCCGTTCCTCAGTTTTTTTTTTCCATTTATTTCAATCCCTGTAGCCCCTTGCGTACTAGGGGTACCCCCGCCTTACTTGTGATGAAATGCTTAACACACACACACACACACACATATATATATATATATATATATATATTACTCGACTCTCCCGTCGAATTCGACGTATGAGGGTCAAGCAGATCAGTTCCTAGGAAACCGACAGCCCGACAACAGCACATGAGATTTGATTATAATGGTGAAGGTTTCGTGCAGGACCAGCCACACTTTTTGAAGGCCCGAATACAGAGACCTGGTGCACTAAGTGCCACAACGTCCCCAAACGACCCTCAGCAGGTTTTGAATTCAGCGTTTTCCTACACCTAGACCAAGTTGCCATCCAAGGCTATAGAACCCAGTCTGTCCTGCTATTTACCCATAGCTGGAGGGAGAAGAAGACGATACACAACTTTCCCAAGGGTATTAGCACGTAAGTGAATGTAATGGATTCGACTGAAATTCGAACTCAGCTCTCCGATTCCTCAATCCAAGCCCCTATCATATATATATATATATATATATATATATATATATATATATATATATTCACAAATTAAAACATAAGCATGTTACCAGATGTGTTAAATTAAAATGGGTATTTTTGTAGTGATGTTAAAACATGTCTATGTTATAATTTTGAATAAATATTATTTGCTTTTTTGTAGATAGTGGTTTTGGTTATCGGAATTTTATCCCATCTATACCAACCCTGTATATATATATATATATATATATATATATATATATATATATATATATATGTGTGTGTGTGTGTGTGTGTGTGTGTGTGTGTTGATCTACTTATAGGTATACAGATAAGTATTTAAGAAAATGCAAGAATATAAACGTAAGGTCACACATTCCTACATCAAACACACATAAATACACCCCGTAAACACACACACACACACACACACACATATATATATATATATATATATATATATATATAATAAAAAGGCTTGCATATGTATGTGTATATTTACCACTAATATTACCTATATATGTGTGTGTGTGTGTGTGTGTCTGTCTGTCTGTGTGCGTGTGTTGTTGTGTGTGAGAGAGAGAAATGGAATCAAATATGGATGAAATTGATGTATTAATGCACATACGCATATATTTATACATTTGTATGCATGTATATATGTATGTATGCATGTATGTATGTATACAACTGATAAATGGTTGTATGTGCGCATATCTTAATAATCTCCCGGGAGTTATTTACACGTGGGTCACTCAGTGCAGAATTTGCCAAAATGAAGAAATTCGTAAAGGCAATAGATGACACCGTTGAAAATATCAATTAAGCTCGACAAAGCAGTGCTCGATAAGTGTTACTGTTGGTAGTTTTTTTTTTAATCCATGTTTTCTTTTTCTGTTTGTGTTCTTTTTTTTCATTTTATTTCTTATATTCATCTTTTCCAAAAAAAAAAAAAAAATCTTTAAACTGCACTCAATATAAACAAATCTGTGTAAAATAGAATAGATTTTCTGCTGTCAGAAATGCAACGATTCTTTCAGATTAAAAGTTAATACAGAAAAAAAAAAGGCAAAGAAATGGAAGAAGGCAAGAAAACAACAACAAAACAGAAATTGTGGCGATAAGCGATGAAGAAGAAAAATGAATTCGTGAAATAACGAAGAGGGAGGTTGTGAATTTTGGCTCCTGGCGCAACGGCATCTGAACGCGAAAAACCGATATTCCTTGTTTGTTAGGAAAACGTTGTGTAACGTAACTAAACCAGAATTATAGACAGATGTGTGTGCCTTACGGTTAGATACACATTCACACTTCTCTACTCCTTCATTCATTCTTTCTTTATTTCTTTTTTTCCTTTTCTTTCTTTCTTTCTTTCTATCTTGCTTGACTCTCTCTCTCAATCATTTATTCTTTCTTTATTTCTTTTTCATTTTGTTTGTTTGTTTGTTTGTTTGTTTCTTTCTTTCTTTCTTGTTCGACTCTCTCTCTCTCTCTCTCATTCATTTATTATTTCTTTATTTCTTTTTTCCTTTTCTTTCTTTCTTTTTTCTATCTTGTTCGACTCTCTCTCTCAATCATTTATTCTTTCTTTATTTCTTTTTGCCTTTTCTTTCTTTCTTTCTTTCTTTCTTTCTATCTTGTTCGACTCTCTCTCTCAATAATTTATTCTTTCTTTATTTCTTTTTCATTTTGTTTGTTTGTTTTTTTCTTGTTCGACTCTCTCTCTCTCTCTCTCATTCATTTATTCTTTCTTTACTTCTTTTTCCTTTTGTTTCTTTCCTTGCTTGTTTCTTTCTTTGTTTCTTTCTTTCTTTCTTTCTTGTTCAACTCTCTCACTCTCCCATCCATTTATTCTTTCTTTATTTCTTTTTCCTTTTGTTTGTTTGTTTCTTTTATTCTTTCGTCGTTTCTTTCTTTGCTTTTACACTCACTCTCTCTTTATCACTTATTGATTTTACTTTGTTCTTTTATAATTTTCTTTCATTCTTGTTCGTCTCTCACTGTCTCTCTTCACACACACACACACACACGCGCGAGCGCACACACATATTCTTTTAATGGCTAAGGACATTTTGTTTGTTGTTAATAGTTACTTTGTTTTCAATAATTTCATTTCGATGTCGGTTAATAATACAGATTACCTATTGTCTTTCACCTGTATACATACTGTCTTATTCTACTGAGAAAATTTTCATATATATATATATATATATATATATATATATATATATATCAAACACTGACGATATTTGCAGGATAGAATTTTGTGATTTACCAAAAACTTTCATTTGCTCCCAGATGTCAACTAAATATAAAACATAAAATATATAGAAAATAATATTTTTTGCATCCACTTTTTGCATGTATGTACACACACACACTCGCACACAAGCGCACATTATATATATATATATATATATGGGGTATGATTGATAAATTGGCATTTAAATTAAACTAGAATGAAAATACAGTGTCGATGGATAAATTATCATCTAAATGACGCAAAAATAAAAATAACACTGACATCTTATTTTAAGGGTTAATTTACCAAAATTACACAGAGATGACTTGAAATAATAAAGAATAAATTACTTCAATAAAATCGTCATTGGCTTCAACCATTGCCTACAGTTGACTTCGGAATCTCCTGCAACTCTTCTGGGCGGTCTCATTGTTTGAGTTGATGAATGCTGCCATAATCCTTGCCTTCAGTTCATCTTTGGTGTTACAAAGAGTTTTGTTGATCTCTCGCTCAACTGTGCTCTACACATAATAATCAAGGGTGTGGCAGTCTGAAGTGTTAGGTGGCCAGATGTAAAGGGTGATGGGGTCACAGAAATTATTTGACATCCATGACTGGGTTCTCCTGTTCGTGTGGCATGGTGCAAAGTCCAGTTGCCAGACATAGGGTCTTCCATCAGCCACCCTCTTGACCTAGGTCACCATTGCCTCTGAAAGGCTCTTGATGTAAGTCTCCGTGTTGAGTCCAAGATCTTCACCAATAAATTCAGATCATTTTTTTTATCAGAACGATCAGAGTGAGTTTTCCGAGCTGCCGTACCTTCGTAATCACCATTAGACTCATCCAACTCTTTCCGAATCCTCTGCACTGTCTTCAGATTGACACCGAAACACCCTGAAATGTTCGTATTGGAGCTACTGGTGCGAATGCCAAGCCGTACAGCATGTCATTTCGAAATTTCTGGTGGAATGAATTTACATCATGGCGATCTTTTTTTTCTCACAGACGGTGCCTACCTGACTCTACTATACCGTAAATTGGACCGTATCCGGTAAATTCTTCGAAATCATTTGTTCGACAGCAAATTGCGCGTAATCACTTGTTCGATAGTAAGTTTCTCAAAATCAATTGATCGACAGTAAATTGCTCGTAGTCAATTGATCGACAGTAAATTGCTCGTAGTCAATTGATCGGTAGTAAATTGCTCGACAGTAAATTTCTCAAAATCAATTGATGGACAGTAAATTGCTTGAAATCAATTGTTCGAAAAATAATTTTTCGAACTATCAATTGCTCGAAAAGCAGATTGCTCGAAGCCACAACACTCACTTTAGAAGTTAGTATTCTAGGCCTTTCTCTCTTGGCTGACTCAACACACGGTGGCCAGGCTACTCTCTCTACGTGTGGTTCTCCCTTTCTTCCTATAACAACCATATCTATTGTCATTATTGATGGACTAAAGAGAGAACAAAGTTTACAAGAATTACGAACAGAGCAATATGTGGGAGGAGTGAGTGCAGCTGAGGGTAGAAAAAAGTACTGTGACTGTGCAATACAATTAAAGAACAATGTATCAAACTATGACACAACAATGTTGAAGAATATTTAAGAAGTGTTGCATATAATATTTCATACTAATAGAATAAATATTAGCAACAATAGTTTTATTTTTTTATTTTTTTAAATCACGAAGAATAACAATAATAATAAAAATATACCTTTTATTTTAAACCATAGAAAAAAAAAGACCTGCTATATAAATGGACTCGTTCTTTAATTTTAATTGTTCAATTAACAACAATAAAGTTGTATTATTTTATTTTATCTACTATCTATATTTCTCGTGTTGTCTGTCTGTGTGTCTGTCGTGGGCGTTGTTACCTCGCCCAGGCCGCATTTCTCACCCGATTTCGATGCGGTTTTCAACACAAGTTTGCAAATGGCGGAGCCCGGTTTTTGAGTTCGGAATCAGGTTCCGAAAAAAAAGATAATCGAAAAAATTCTGCTTACAGAAGGAATGATCGCATTTCAACCAAATTTGACACCCTCTTATTAGAAGTGTTGTCCAGAAGTTTCATGACCACGGACCCCTAAACAGCGTGGAAAATCGATAAAACCCCAAAAACCGATACGCCCAGATTGCGTCTGAACTGCATGTCGGTTTTTAGCGAAAACCGAGCGGATTTATGAAGAGGCCATTGGGAGTCATCATGTGAAGTTTCAACTCTGGGCATCCCCCCCCCCAAACAGAGTGCAAATCGACAATCGGTCAACCCTTAAAAATGTTTTTTTCCAGTTTTTTAAAGCTGATCGTATTGTGTTTATTTTGTTTAGTTCTTTTTTCATAACAGATTTAATGTTTACTATAGAGCTTAGAAAAAGTTGGCAGTGTGAGATAGGCAAGAAGTAAGGCATGTAACAACATCAGCACGGCAAAGGGAACTCCTCTAAAGGCAAGGAAGGGCAAAAATATTTTAAGTCAAGTGATAGCGATTGCTGTATTAATCGTACTATTTTTTAATCAAGCACGGGCAACGTCGGGCCATGCTGCTAGTAGTAAATATTAGAAACAGTGTAATTTTATTTTTTTTATCACAGGTTTCGAGCAAACTGCTTTTCGAGCAATTGATAGTTCAGAAATTATTTTTCGAGCAATTTACCGACATCCACATTAGACAAAATCAAAATAACGTGCATGCACGAAATTAAAAAATCTGAAATGACGACAATATACTCATCGCACCCTATATACCTAATTATGTATTTGGACAACAATCCCGTTTTTATGCAAGTTTCGTTAAAAACCACTGTCAAAGAACTGCGATTAATTTTTTTTATTTTATTTATCTTTTCTTGTATTCTTATATGTCGTTTCTCGACTGGACATAAGTTATATAGAATTTTTCCTTATGTAGTTTATCCGAGGCCTTTCGGCTATTTATTTTTGCCATGATCAAGGATGATTTTATGTTTGCGTTTAACTAAATATGTTGATTTTTTTCATCTGGAGTTATAAATTTATTTTTTATTTTAAGAACACGGCCAGCACATTTTGACCGTGTTGGTTTTTCTTTTTTATTGTTAATTTTTCCATTATTTTTTTAGCATTTTTTTTTACATGTGGATGAGGCTATTATATTTGTATGAATAATTATATTGGATCTACAACATGTCTAACAAGAAGTCTCCCGTTACATCTCTCTGCCCATAACTCAATGAGGTCTCATTTAAATACACACGTGGACCACCAAACCCCATCCGCAACATTCCAGTAGGCAATACTCATAAACATAGAATATAATAAATTCTACTGTTGAATCATATTTCGTTTTGTTTTTCTTTTGCGTGAACGAGAATGTTCACATTTGCCAGTTTTCCGAATGGGAATAGGTCAATTTCAGAAATATCATTATCCTACTCACAAAATCAAAGTTCAAAGGAACTATTAGCCACTTTTCATACTTTCTAGGCGTAAACGAATAGGAAATAATTGTTGCTACCCAAGGACAAAAATCAAATTACACAGTATAATAAGAACACAATGTGATAATTTGTTGTGACAGAAAGAAAAATAAGACAGTAGAGTCGGCAACTTAGACTTGCTAGTACGGTAAACTATTAAATCCTCAAATATTTTTGTCTCAAAAAATAAATAGCGAAATTATAGGGTGCGTCTTACCATATGTAGCGTTTTAGCATGCGGGAAATATGGTTATAATAATAATAATAATAATAATAAGACATTAAATCATGAAATTAAAACTAGTTATGAATTGATGTCTCCTTATTGATATGGCAGTCCATTCAGACTGTAATGTATCTTTAAAGATCTTCAAAAAGCTGTCAAAATACAAGGACCTTGAAATAGAAATCTCAAAAATGTGGCACATGGGAACATCAACAATCCCTGTTGTAGTTGGAGCCTTAGGACCGGTTGGAAAAGATTCCAGTAGATTAATTGAAGGGATTCCTGGAAGTCCATGCCTCAAAGAGATACAAAAAATTGTTCTGACAAGTACAGCCCACACTTTACGAAGGGCTTTATCTATGTAATTTTTTTTTTTTTTTTTTTTGTCAGTGGAAAGTGTCATGATGCCATTTCTAACCTTAGGTCCCTGGGCGGGACCCGGAAAGAAACGTGTAAACGCCAGATATCAAAGGAAATAATAATAATAATAATAATAATAATAATAATAATAAATGTCCTGATACTGTACCAGGCTCTCCTATCTCTCAAGATTGGTTTGGTTGATCTTGTTTAGCGGCATATCAACACCTCTATAGGTTATTTAATGTTGAAATTTAAATATTTTGAACCCAATTTTATGGCTTCGATTATATATATTTTGAGAGCAATTGTGTGCCTTCAACTCCAGCTAAAATATATTGTAGGTAATTTTACTATGTATGTAATCTTACTAAATATATAATGTTGGTAACTTTTTGTCGTTTCTCTTATGTAATCCTAGAATATAATACATACCACTTTTAAATCATATTTCGTTTTTTTGTCCTACTTTACGTCAACGAAAATGTTCATACTCGACAGTTTCTCCAATAGGAATAGGTCAGTTTCAGAAATATCATTATCCTGATCACAAAAGCAAAGTTCAAAGGAACTATTAGCCATTTTTCGTATTTTCTCTGTGTAAGCAAATGGAAAATAATAATTGATGCTCAAGGACAAAAATTATATTACACGGTGTTATTATTTATTTTGATAGTTTCGATGATTTTCTTTGTTGCAGGTTCAGATTTGAAAATATATTTTCCATTTTCTGTTGTCGTCAGCAATTTTTTTTTTTTTTTTTAAAGTCACTCGTTTCTTCTTGAAATATCGAGTTTCGGGTGTTTATTTTCTGATATCAGCTTTCGCCTATTCACGCGCCCGTTTATCTTTTGCTTGTTCAATTATTTTTTATTGAAATATATTTTGTTTGTTAGCGCCTGAAACTGTCATTTTTTGAATCGATCTTGGAATGCTTGTTTATTTATGCTTAATTCTTCTGGTTGTAATCGCTTTTTACAACTTATGTGTCACCTGATTTCTTGTGTGTTTTTTTATGGTTTTGGTTAGTTATAAGTGATTTAAATAAACTGGTACGGTAATCGGTGTAGAATTTGTGAGACTAATATGTGTTGTTTTGACTATTATTTTTAAAGGTGCGTTCTACAAGCGGACATTCGAATTCGCAGGCAATGTTTGCTTTTAATATTTTGATGTTGTTGTTGCCTCGTTGACGATGATCATATTGTATGTTTGTATGATTTTGTAATAAATGAGGAATGGAATTTCCTAATTTTCGTTGTTAGGCTATCTATCTATCTATCTATCTCAGTCTATTCATTATCTATCTATCTATCTATCTCAGTCTATTCATTATCTATCTATCTATCTATCTATCACAGTCTATTTATTATCTATCTATCTATCTATCTACCTATCTATTCATTATCTCTATCTATCTATCTACAGTCAGTCTCTCTTCATTTTATCTATCTATCTATCTTTATTATCTCTCTCTTATCTATCTCAGTCTCTCTTCTATCTATCTCAGTCTCTCTTCTATCACGGTCTATCTATCTATCTATCTATCTATCTCAATCTCTCTTCATATCTATCTATCTATCTATCTCAATCTATCTAT
>CAHIKZ030002501.1:1225000-1305000 GCA_903632075.3 Acanthosepion pharaonis
TATTAATTAGTAGCAGCCGGAAAATTGCCTTTCTTCCAAAGTGCTCAAGAGAGGGAACGTATATATTCATCCACATGTAGATTGTTTCGCTCTATCAAAGCTCATCAGTGTAGCTAGACATGCGTTTGTTTCAAGCAGGGATCGAATATATATATATATATATATAAAAATATATATATATATATATATATATATATATATATGAGAGAGAGAGAGAGAGAGAGAGAGAAATAGAAGATAGATGGATAAACTACTAGGATGGATATATATGTACAAAAGATAGACAGATAGCTATGAACATAAAGATAGATAGAGAGATAGATAGATAGAAAGACTAGGATAGATATATATATATATAAATAGACAGATAGATATTAACATAAATATATATGTACATGTGAAGATATATATATATATATATATATATATATATATAGAAAGAGAGAGAGAGAGATTGATAGATCGATAGATAGATCTGAACAGACTAGGATAGATATATATGTATAAAGATACACTGATAGCTATGAATTTAAAGGTATATGCATATGTGAATATATATATATATATATATATATATATATACGAAAGAACTGGTTAGGTAAATAATCCAAAGTTCCTTAGTATTTTTGTTATTATTTTTTAAAAATAGTGCTCGATACAAAAGTGGAGCATAAATATAATTATTTATTTAAAAATATGATTCCAACTCGCGACATAAGAGGTCTCACGTTTCAAAACAAGAGCCGAGAACTTCAATATAATTATTTGAATTAAATTGAATTAAAGTAAGCTCTGTTCCATCTTCAAGCGAAATTTTTTTTGGAATAACTTATTTCTGAAATTTACGTGTTTTAATAGTATATTCATAATTGAAATCAAAATTTCCATGGTAACAGCCAGGGCGAATTGTTTAAAATATGTAGGGGCGTGTTGGATGTTAATAATAAGTATCAGTATAGAGTTACTTTCATGGATGTCAAGTCAGGGTAAGATGGGGGTGTCTAAATTTGAAACGGAAGATGTTTTCGCCTAGTCTGGTTTACGTGTCTATGGAGATTTATTTATTTTTTTATTTTATTTCTTTATGAAAGGGATTTGTGCATATAAAAACTGCCGTAACATTTGTTTTTAGACGACTTCATAATGGGTTATCTTTTTTTGCAGGGTATTTAAACTATTTATTTGGGCTATGGATTATAAAAGTTATTATATTGTATGCTTGTTTTTAGCTAATTATTCAGTGCATAAATTTGATGATGTCGGCAAAAAACTGTTAACTCATGTCTATTTTTTAATAGATTTTTATTATTTAGAAACTTAATAATGTGCAGTTTCTCATGGAGGCACAAAGGGCATGGGTCATCCCAAGCTTTACAAGTTCTAGTCCCATTTATAATTTTCCATTTTACTTTAGGTGTCCTATTTATTTCCTTCACATGCCAAAAATATTTTGATAGGGAAGTCTGATTTCTTTTATTTATATTATTGAAAAAGCATTTATGCTGCCTCCATCTGGCTTTAAAATCATTATTCGTGGACCCAATGTATATCATATTAGTTTAAGGACTCTCAGTGGATGATATAGTACATTGATATACCACAGATTTGATGCAGCATTTATTTTCTAATGGGCATTCTTCTGGTTTTCTACAATCACATAATTTTTCACTGTTATTGTCTGATTTAAGTGTAGGGCTTTTATTAATACTATTCAGGCATGGGGGTTTGTTCAAGATTTTATTATTGTGTTTTTTTATCATACCTTCTAGATTTTCAGTGCATCACTAACTCAATTTTAGGGTGTTCTTATTAAATATATTACTAAGCCTACTATTGGTGGGGAAGTGTTTATCAATTAGAGCTAAGAATTTCTGTCCTAGTTTTATACTAACCATTTGGTTGAACGGAGGGGTATACCAAATGATTTTTCTTTCCTGTTTTTTTTTTCTTTTGGCCAGTGCAATTGTCTCTATAGTTAATGTTTGCATTTTTATAACCACTATTTTTCAGGGCAGTGTTATAGAAGCCATTGTGTTGTTGGAATATTTCTTTGTTAGCGGAGTTAATGCTAATTCTATTTTCTATTGATGAGGGTATATGTTTAATTATGGATGGAGGGTGGTTTGACTTCGGGTGTATATATAAGGGGTTAGCATTTGGTTTACTATAAGGTTGGTATGTGTTGCTTGGTAAGTCTAGAGTTACGTCGAGGAAGTTTACCCTTTTCAAATTAGAAGAGACTGCTATCTTTAAGTTTAGATTTTTAAATTCACTAAATATAATTTTTCTGATTTTCTCTATCTTAAAACTAGTAGAACTCCTCACCACCATGAGCCCGTCATCTCTATACAGTCCGATGTCCTTAATATCAATTTCGCGGTGTGCCGTTAAGTTGTACAGTTAAGTTGTATATATATATATATATATATATATAGAGATAGATAGATAGATAGATAGATAGATAGATAGATAGATCTGAACAGACTGGTATAGATGTATATCTATATAGATAGCTATGAATATAAATATATATGTATATGTGATGATAGATAGATGCTTTTAGTTTAATTTTTTCTTATTAATTTAATAATCTCATATTTCACTTTTATTGAATTTCGACTCAACTAATTGCTCAGATTTCGCGTTATTAGCATCTGAAGTAATTGAAGTAAACACATCAGTGATGACGATTGTAAAATTAGGAAAAAAGAAAATTGAAAACATGGATGCTAACAAAATGTTGATAATAATGATGATGATGACGACAACGACGATGATGATGGGGGGTGGAGAAGGTGGTGATACTGCAAATCAAAAAAAATAGATGACAAAGAAAAGAAAACAATGAAAGAAAGCAAATTGTAGTGGGTCAAACGTGTTTCTCTTGAGCAAAAACTCCATAGCTCACGATTCCGATAGTGAATACTAAGTGTAGTTGCCCTGGCAACGGCCGTGGTGATTTGATGGATGTGGGCGCCATTTAAGAATTTGTCAAGAGAAAAACATCCTATGCTAATAACGTATACGAGGGGTGCTGAGAAGTGCGAGGTTCAGACTATTTTCCCAGAACTGGCCACATGACGTCCGACATTATCAGGCCGAGAATTATGTAGCTCCGTATGTAAACTGATTGACTTTCATTTCTTCTTAGGGCGGTGATTGAGTATTTTAATTATATCTGCAATACTTGACTTCGTTCCGTTTCTTTCTTTTTTTTTTATCTCATCTGCTCTTTTTATTGATTGTGTAATTTTTCTCTTCAAGTTTTATTGTTTTAATTTCGGTTTTTGTTTAGATTTTCCAGGTTTTTCAGACATATTTCTCCATTTTATTTCATTTTTTTTTCATTAATTCCTTTTACCGACAAAGTTCATCTTTTTCTTCTCCTCCTCCTCTTCCTCCTCCTCCTTCTTCTTTCTTTATTATTTAAAATCTCGTTGGAATAATCGATCATTTTATTTTAATATAGCGGATATTAATTCAAATGCCCTTGGAATTTGTGGGAAACCATAATTCCTCGACCGAAACAAATATATGCGCATTTATAAACGTATAAATAAGTGCATGCATATGCACACACATATACATAGACACACACATACATACACCCCCCCATATATATATATATAATATATATATATATATATATATATAAATGTCCGTGTATATATATATATATATATATATATATATATATGTCCGTGTGTATATTAAAGCATAAATAGACATACACAGATGCAAATATGCATACACGAACATACACATACCAAAAGATGCATTCACTCATATGCATGTGTCAAAAATCGATGCACATTAATTTATTTCTTATAAATGCTTGCTTGCTTTAACCTGATTTGAAGAAACCCCTGAATGAATTTATACGACTCATGTGTTTGTAAAATCTTCAAAAGGAATAAAATTTCTATGTGTTCTGCGGATTTACTTTATGGGTCAGTGGCTAAAAGATATTTTGTAAGATACATCTATTACAATATCTCTCTCCATATATATATATATATATATATATATATATATATAGTCATGCACAGACTGTTTCCCGAACTATTTGTTATCAAGGGAGATTCTAATCCTAAACCATTGGCGCTCGACAGAGATGAAGATGACGTATTTATTTTTAGCTGAACACGCCACTGACTGAAGGACTCGATTCGTCTTAACAAAGAATCTTGCATCAGCAGCAGTAACAGTCACTGTTTACAAATTCCCTTTTCTTCCCGGGAGCACAACTGAAATAATTTTTTCAGGAATATATATATATATATATATATATATATATATATATATCCCGTATAAGTGGCTCCACTCTGTAGCACCTAAAGTCAGTTCTCAAAACTGCACATCCATTTGCAATGCATTCAGATTATCCTACAGATTATCTTTAAACCTCTTCCTCGGCAGGTATTTTAGACTCTTTTTGGACTGCCTTCAGTCTCCCTTAGAAAAATTGTTTAGGAATATCCTGTTATCCCCTATTCTCACAATGTGTTCTTCCAATCGCATCTGGTTGAGGATTATTATTGTTTCAATGTTGTTGTATTCAGATCTTTGGAGGATAGCAGTGTCTGGAATTAAAAACTGCTATTTGATGTTAAGGCGTTTTTGGTGGAATCGCTCAAGCCAGTTTATAGGCCTCAGGTATGTTGCTGTTGGATGTAATTTATCGTCTTATCCAGGACGCGGATGTAGTTAATCCTCTTACCCAGGACGCGGCGTTTTTTGGTGGAATCGCTCAAACCAGTTTATAGGCCTCTGGTATATTGTCCTTGTTTTAGACGAGTCCAGCGGTGATATTAAGAGACAGACTGTATATGCAATTACTTTACTCTTGATGGTTACGCGTCTGTCTGGCCAAACTCTATTTTATAATTTGCCATATGCACTGTTTGTCACAGAAACGTCTCTGTGGCAAACAAAGAGAAGGGGAGACATATTTAATGAAATCGATAATTTGGAATCAGGCAAAAATGTAAAGAATTAAAAAGGTGAAATTAAAAAAAATAATGGCGGCTGAAGTTGAAATCTTGGATTGATTACTTGATTTGTTTTTACGGTTTATCAACCTTTAATATAAAAAAACCGTCTTTATTTAGTATCAATTTTAATATATATATATATATATATTATATATATATATATATATATATATATATATATATATATATATATATATATATATATATACACACACACAGACTTTAAACGGGAGCTGGGATTTAATTATAAGGTACTATTCCGCCTGACGCCTTTTTGGTGTATTATTTAAAACCGAAATATATTAAATTAAGATTCTGAGTTAATATTTTTTTTTTGCGAGTGAATATTGCATTAAGTATATTTTAAGAACAACAGCGATTTTCTTAATACGAGTCGTACTATTTAATCCACAGCTGGGGAAGTATATTCATTCCTCTCTCGAGCGTATTTGCTCTTAAGTGAATGTAACGAACCCAACTTTAATTCGAACACGGCTCTCCGATTTCCGATTCCGAGTAGCTATCCACTGCACCACCCACACGTTATGAGAAAAGAAATGTGCTTTAACAGATGATTAAGAATCCGAAGGGGTATTTGAAAAATAAAAGATGTCTTCCAAGAACTAAACGTAAGTAATAAGAAATGGGAAATTCTTGTTACGAAGAAAACTTGCTGACTTTCTATGTAATATAAATCCACCTAGATCGCGGTGAAGATTAGACAATTTTCCCACAGATGATATAGTGATAATGATATTAGCCCGAAACTCTTGTTTAGTAAACAAACATGTCGCTCTATACTACATGTCAACTCATGGTGCAACTATCGTGCAGAACTTGAGGCGTGTTTGAAAGCTCCTCGTTTCATGCCGAGCATTTTATTTTCGATGTGGATTTGCAGCTGTCCGTTGCTGAAGTCGGCTTAAGAGAAAGACAGACATTTTTGCTTTTACACATGGAATAATTTTAGCTTATTTAACTGAAATAAGAATAAGATATATTTATTTTATTTCCTTCAAATTTTTTATATTATTTTAGGTTTTTCATTGCAAAAGCGAAAACATTCCTGTGCCAAATTTACTAAAAAAAATGTAACTGGTTTTGTCACTTTAACATAATTACTTACAGTTAATTTTATAATCTTCACTATTAAATTTTTATTCATAAGATCAAATACGTTCATAAACTATTTTTATGTAATTAGTACTTCTGTCTCTAAAAGGTAAAACAGTATGTTTAATTTTTTATCACAGTTCTTATACCGTAATTTAGTTATTAATACCATAAAATTAAATAAAAATAAAAATCTGAACATGGCAGTATGCTTAACCAAATAATTCGTAATTTTACTTGATTTAAAAAGAAGGTCAATATGGACGTTCATGCCCACAAAATACAGAGTGTCAAAAGGACGGTTTTTCCATTGACACCGCTTTTATTTTAACTATCTTCACTCCCTCGGCAATGTTTATTCTTTTAGAATACTATGATTAGAATTATAATAAAACCTAAACATATGAAATTGAATTTATACATTTTCTTTGTTTTTGAGGATTGACAACAAAAATAATAAACACTGTTTACTTATTAGATCGTCTATTTACACTTTTTATTATATTATTTATTGGAATGGTTGGCAAAACATCGGCTAATTGCCAATTTATTCAAACTATATAAAATGATGAATAATAAAGATTTCGTTATACTTGCTTCAAATATTTTAATAATTCAGTAAATTTTAGTAAATTTATCAATAAAAAATATTTCCATATTTATTTCTTTATATATTGGTCAATGAGAAACATTGCATTGTATTAGTTTTAATTGTATTAGTATTTAGAATGTTGTAAATAAACAATCTAATAAAAAAAGTAGCATTTAATATTTTTGTAGTCATTTCTCGAGAACAAAGAAAATGTATAAATTCTCTTTCATACGTTTAAGTTTTATTATAATTCTAATCAACGCTTTTTAAAGCTATAAACAGATTTAATGTAGTGAAATGGCACATAACTGACTTTCCAGGCGAATCTAATACTTTCAATTACGTGGTAATAATCTTGGGAAAGGTATGAATCCTCTTCTTCCCCTCCCCCCACCTATGGATAAATAGCAGGAAAGACCGGGTTCTATAGCCTTGAATGACAACTGGTCTACCGCAGAAAGAAATGGCAACCTACTCCGGGAAAAAATCTGCCTCGTCAGTCATGTATCGAAAGATACATGATCGCCTAAGCGTGTATCACGTATGGCACATAACTGAGTTTTAATGAAGGAGCTGCCGAGAGAAGGCGTCGTTCGCCCGCCGCAAAAAGAATTCGCTTGGCAACATGCATTGTTTGTAGCTGTAAGCGGAATTGATTTCGCTGCGATTCGAACCTGAACTTCGCATTAAATATTTGATTTATTCAAGTAGAATGAACTCACACTAGACAAGCCAGGATGGTAGGAGAATGACGCTATTTAAATAGGCATATGCGAATTTAATCCAAATACCCGGTAATCTTCGAGAGAATAAAAAAACGAACGAAAGGAACATACACCGGTGTTTTATGAAGAGCCAGAGCGAACAAGAAATTGAAACAAGCGACCGTGTGTCTTTCCTTTTATCTTTTGTTTCACTTTCATTTTACTTTCTTTTTTCCTGTCTTGCTTCTTATTTGTCTATTACACTGTTGTCCCCGGGACATACACCATCTATGATGTTGCATGTTCTTTCTTTCCACTCTACAACCTCTTACCCACAATCGACAAGCTACTCTATCGCCATTGAAAGTGTCCAAATGAACTACACACCTTAGTTTCCCCCCTAGTTATAACCTTCATTGTCGAGACCCACAATTCCACCCTCATCTCCTCTGTATTCCATTGGTTAGATGTAAGTTACACTCCAACAGCTTCTTCCTACGAACCGCTATTTTTGAAAACGACTCCCAAAAAGATGCTCCCCGGCCACCACAATCTTAACCAGTTCAGGTCTAGGGATAACCATTATCGTTCCTACATATCCCCATAAACTGTGCCTCTCACTTCTTATTCTGTAACCCTCTAATTTAAGCTACTTGGGCCTTGTACAGGGTTAACATTACTGTAAAGAAAGAATAATCAAGCGCCAGTATGTCTTTTTTATACAGCATGATCACCATTTTTATTGCTATTATTAATGTATCTTTGATGAATAAAGGAAAAAAAATATAGCTATCTAAAAGGCCAATTGAAACGAAATGTTTCTTCCGACAGTAATTTTTTTTAAGCATTTCACCCCACGCAAGGCGGAAAGCCACTAGAACGCAAGAGGTTACAGAGAATGGGAGCGAGAGTAAAAAGGTGTGATAGAGGAAAGGATTAAGTGAAGGACGGGGAATAGATCGAGGCATCTGGAGATGTCGATTGACATTACATTTGAATAGTTGGAGATTATAGCTCTCAGGGAAATTGGAATAGGGAAGGGAGTTCCACAGGCGAGAGGTGCGATACATGAAGCTATTAAAGAAGAAGAGACGGCTACAATTAACAGTTTCGACAGTGAAAGGGTTACCGAGATGCCAACCTAGTAGCACGTTTAAATTCATGCAGCCTGGGAACTAGCGAAAGTAGCTCGTCGGAGCAGTTATCGTGAAAGTATTTGTAGAAAAGACAGAGGGAAGCGACGGCACGTCAGTGAGAAAGCGACTGTAGACGAGATGCCAGATCAGAGCCAATCACATTGCATATCCGTCTCTGGATATTATCGAGGACCTTAAGGCGAACAGCAGGGGTACCAGACCATATATGGCAGCAGCGTTACATGCAATGGCGAATGGTTGATTTATAGATTTGAAGGATAGCAAAATCACCTCATATGGAGAATAGTCTATTTCGGCAGACGTAAACACCGGTCATCTCTGTTATCAATCCAGGAGTGTCAGAAATAGAAATTTAACTGTGAAAGTTAAAAATAAATAAATAAACTGGCCAATAAATGTATTTAATACTGTTTATTATAAACAAAGCATTTACTTAAATGTTTATATCTATAAATATAACGTATAAATAAGAAACACACACACACACACACATATATATATATATATATATATATATATATATATATAATTATTTTATTTAAAAATTTGATTCCAATGCTACATAAGAGTTCTCATGTTTCAAAACAAGTGCCGAATCTTCAATATAATTAATCGAATTGAATTAAAGTACTAATCTCTGTTCTATCTTCAAGCGAAATTTTATATATATATATATATATATACATATATATATAATTATATATATATATATATATATATATGCTGACATGCCAACATCTACCTACTATCTTCTGAAATTATACATACGGAAACTGCGAGACTAACATAAAACGCCCACGTGATTCAAAGATACACATACGCACGCACACATACACACACACTGGGATAGGCGGGTACAAGAGGAGGAGGACAACAACACTCAGAAAACAGTCTGCCTGCCTTATGTGAAGGGGTTATCAGAGAAAATACAAAGGATCTGCGGTCCATATAACATCAGGACAACCTTCAAAGGTTGGAGGACACTTCGCAGATATCTCTTCCGAGTAAACCGCCCCACTCCATAGAGGAAAACATGACTAAAGACTGTGTGTATGCTATCCCGTGCAGCTGCGGAAAGGAATATAAAGGAGAGACAGGCCACCCCCTCAAGGTAAGGCTTCAAGAACACCAGAAAGCTGTAACACGAGGGGAAGTGGAAAAATCAGGCATGGCCGACCACATATGGAAAGAGAAGGGAGATCACCGCCCCCTGTGTGATCATGTTGAGATCATAGACAAGGAACACCATTGGAAAATTCGTAAACTTAAGGAATCAACACGTATGCTAGGCCACAAAAATCTCCTGAGCCGACCAAGTATAGAAATGAATACAATATGGTACCAGTAATAAGGAGTGCCGGAGAAAAGCAATAATAACAACAAAAATTGTAATATGAGCTCTGCTAAAAACATGAAATGATAACAGCAACAACTGCAATATGAGCACTGGTAAAAAAAATGGATGCTGAAGACATTAGGTTTATAATATCCAAAAATTCATACACAGTGGATAAAGGCGTTAGTTAGATCCAGTGACAGAACCCAAAGATTGCGAGTCCAATACCTGGTTTAGGCGGTGGAGAACTTGGAGAGGGGAATTAACAGGAGATAACTGACATCCATTATACATGGCACATGGAACTAGAACAATCTACCCCAGTGAGCGAAATAAAGGGTTCAGATCGACATTCCAACTACTTGAGGAAGGCCGAAACGTTGTAATAAATATGGCGACAAAGATCAGGACAATTGTCCGAATAATGTAAATAGTGTACATAATACCTCATCTTAGAAATATAGGCAGATACTAAAGTTCAAGGCGTGTGATGTGAATGTATGAGGCGGTAGATGTCAGTGAAGATTATAGCAATACAAAGGCCGAAAGTTTGTAATAAATATGGCGACAATGATGAGGACAATAGTCCAAATAATTTAAATAGTGTACATAATGGCTCATCTCAGAAATATAGACAAATATACATGAATTTTCTCTTCCATAATTTCTTAATCTTGATGAAGGTAAAATAAAAGCGAAACATGTTAAATTTTATCTATTTGTTCCTTATCTTATCATTATGTTTGATTAAGAGTATGTGTACGCCTTAACATAAAGCCTATATTTTTTGGGGCATTTTTTTCTTTTTTTAATGGATTCTCTGTGTAAGAGCCGAATGAAAATGAGTTGAAAAAAATGGTTATGAAGTTTCTTTGGGGGAAGAAATAATTGACTGAAAATGAACAAAAAAGGTGAAGAGATTAAAGAAAAGAGATAAAAAGAAAACAAATGAACGAAGAAGAAAAAAAAACGGAAATAGTCGTTGGCAGATTAATTTCTATTCGGATCTTCTTAATGCAAAAACTAAACAGGAAATTAATGTTCCAATTAAGATAATCAAATATACTAACAAAAATAATAAGGTCTTGTAATGCTACTAATATTACAACATAACTACTGCTACTACTAATACTACTGCTGCTGCTGCTAATAATAATAATAATAATGAATATAATAACGATGATCATGATGTTTGCTTTGAGACGTAACTCTTAGATTCATTTCTTTATTTTGTATGAATTGCCATTCTTCTTCTTTTCTGAATCGTCTTAAATCAAGAATTATGCGATTGTTGCTCTCCACAACTTGTGATCAAAGCAATATTTGTCATCATCCCGAGCATTATATGTTCTGCCACCTTTTTACACATGAATTATTCAATGTCTTCTTCTTCCCCTCTTGCTTTCATTGTCCTGTGAGTGCCAAACTCTCCGAGCCTTATTTCCTCATTTTATGTTCACGAAATCTCAGCAGTCCTTTTATAATATTGAACATAGATCACCTTTTTGCTTTTTCGTCAAAACTTCATGGCTTACCCGCACCGTCCATACTATATGATGTAATGAATATGCATACACCTGGGTCCCCCCTTACAGTAATATGATTGGCTGGTGTCAGCCATAAACACAGACTGATGTGGAGGTACAAGGGGACATATCAGTATAGTTTCAGCATTTTTCTGTAGAACCACGTCTCTGTTGTGTCTAGTTTCTTCTGCCTCTGCAGTATTCACTGTCATATGAGAAAATTGATACTAATTAGCTGTCCAGCGTTCTTTTCTTTATTTCTAATGATAATTTTTCTGTTGATTAATACTTTGCTTTGTTTCCTGAAGGTATATTTTGCTATTCCAGTGCGTCTGTCATATTTTCTGTGGTCTGTAAAAACACTTGACAGATAAATGCTTGTATCAGGTCATCCCATAAGTTCTGTCCGAATTTTAACTTTTTGTTAAAATGAACGAAATTTAAAGAGTATTTTATAATGTCTCATGGAGCTGAACATTATTTTTATATTTAGATGCATTTAAACTGATCAAATTTTATTGCAGAGAACAATAAAATTAAATTTTGTTTGATCAAAACCCTGCTAACATGGAAATACCCAAGAATCATTTGAGGCACATAATGCTTTATGAGTTCAAGAAAGGAAAGTCAGCAGCCGAAGCGGCTAGAAACATTCACTCAGTTTATGGAGAGGAATGTGTGAATGAAAGAACTTGCAGAAGATGGTTTGCAAAATTCAGAGGTGGAGATTTCACCCTTGAAGATGAAGATCGAACCGGACGTCCACTTGAGTTTGATGAAAAGCTTCTTGAAGCAGCCTTTGAAGAAAATCCTGCTTTACCAGTTGAGGAATTGGCAGTGGTTCTCAGTTCAAACCATACAACTGTTCACCGTCATCTTCAACAACTTGGAAAATTTCCTAAACTTGGAAAATGAGTGCCTCATGAATTGTCTGAAAACAACCTCAAATCCCGAGTTGGCATCTGCTCTTCTCTCCATTCTCGCCAACTTGTTTCACCTTTTTTTGGATATACTTGTGACTGGCGATGAAAAATAGATCTTTTATCAAAATGTTAAGCGTCGTAGACAGTGGCTTGGTAAAGGGGAAGTACCCCAGCCACAGCCGAGAAGGGAACTTCATGGGAAAAAGCCTCTTCTTTCAATCTGGTGAGATCGCCAAGGAATAATTCACTTTGAATTCTTACCATCTAATGCAACAATTAATGCTAAAATATACTCTCAGCAATTAGAGCGTTTGAACCAAGCTTTGAGGAAAAAAAAGACCTTCTCTAGTGAATCGAAAAGAGGTGATGTTTCATCAAGACAATGCGCGACCCCACACAGCAAGAATCACGTCACAAAAGATCAAAGAACTTGGTTGGGAGAAAATTCCTCATCCATCTTATTCTCCCGATCTTGCTGCTTCAGACTACCATTTGTTTCGTAGCTTACAGAATCATTTGGAAGAAACAGCTTTTGTAACACAGGAAGAGGTTAAAACTGACATTTGTGAGTTCTTCGAATCAATGCCAAAAGAATTTTACAGTAATGGAATTAGTAAGTTTGTTAATAGATGGAAGGAAGTCATAGATAATCAGGGAAAATACATTGTTGATTGAATCTGTAATTAAATGTAACATTTGTTCACTTGTTTTCATTATTCACAGTTCGGACAGAACTTATGGGATGACCTGATAGTTCCTTGATTTTAACATGGCCAATTCGTAGCCCACATCTTAGAAAAGACAGAGTGGTTTCACATTGCATTCCTTCCCAGAGTACAAGTTCTTCAATATTGGCTTCCATCTATGGCAAAAGAACCGTGTAATCTGTTACTTAACATATAACTGGGGGGTAAGGGGCCAAGAAACTGGATTCATGCCTTTCCCAAACTACAAACTAGACCAGAAGTTGAACACTGCTCAACCAATAATAATACTACAACTCAAACAATTTCAAAAAAAATTTCAATTGACTGATTTTCGTTTTTAAGGCTTATCAACCTTTTCGAAGCTATTTAAAAAGGACATATGTGGATTGTAATGCTAATGTATGAATCAATGATTAATATGACTTCAAACGAATAAATCCTTCAAATCTTCTGTCCTGGGCAAGACGATAAACTACATCCAACAGCAAGGCCTCTGATCAGGAGGTTTTGAGCTCAGGTAAAAAAACATGCAATGGTAACAGCAAAAAAATTTCCATATAAGCACTGGTAAAAAATAGATGCTGAACACATATGGTTTATATTATCCAAAAATTCATACACATGTGTCCTCAAGGACACATGGCACAGTGGATAAAAGCGTTAGTTAGTTAGATCCAGTGACAGGACCCAAAGATTGCGAGTTCAATACCCGGTTAAGGCGGTGGAGAACTTGGAGAAGGGAATTAACAGGAGATAATTGATAACTGACATCCATTATACATGGCACATGGAACTAGAACAATCTACCCCAGTGAGCGAAATAAAGGGTTCAGTTCGATATTCCAACAACTCGAAGAAGGCCGAAACGTTGTAAAATAAATATGGCGACAAAGATGAGGACAATAGTCCGAATAATGTAAATAGTGTACATAATACCTCATCTCAGAAATATAGACAGATACTGAAAGGCCGAAACGTTGTAATAAATATGGCAACAAAGATGAGGACAATAGTCCGAATAATGTAAATAGTGTACATAATACCTCATCTCAGAAATATAGACAGATACTGAAAGGCCGAAACGTTGTAATAAATATGGCGACAAAGATGAGGACAATAGTCCGAATAATGTAAATAGTGTACATAATACCTCATCTTAGAAATATAGGCAGATACTAAAGTTCAAGGCGTGTGATATGAATGTACGCGGCAGTAGAAGTCAGCGAAGATTATGGCAAGACAACGGCCGAAACATTGTAATAAATATGGCGACAAAGATGAGGACAATAGTCCGAATAATGTAAATAGTGTACATAATACCTCATCTCAGAAATATAGACGGAAACGCTTGATTTTATCATGATCATTTGTTGACGTACAACTTATAGACGAGATATCCACTTTGTGATTTCATAAAATACCGTGGAAATAAAAATTCGTTCACGTTTTATTCAATTTCGACTTCCGGTCATGTGTTCCCCAGATTCAAGCAGGGCAGACTGGGGCAGGTTCTTTGATTAACAGCTTAATTAGATAATATCTGCAACAAACCATCAAATCGTACGAATATAAATACGTTCAAGATTGTTCTCTCTTGCTGGTGTACATCGTTTGGTGCTAAGGTCTTTGCAGGGAATCCTTAAGTTCTGAAAACGTCTGTTTTCCACGCAATGACTCATAGATGAGCCGATTTTTGAAGAGTTAAATAAGAAAATGATTCTTTTCCAAATGAGATAATCTTCACTTAACATTCTCCAGCAATCAAAATATTTGACTACAAGAAGAGCTGGAACTGCTAGGTAAGCTTGGGATATTTGGGAAGGATATTAGAATAATCCAGATATTATATTGTTGTAAGACAAGGACGTGTCTACTCACCGGCATTTCCAAGAGAATTAGAAGTCCTACCACTATTCATTATTGGCGACGATAATCTTAACAACATAAGATATGTAAATGACGCTGTCTTGATAACAGACACAGAAAGGGGGAATTAAATGATTCCTGGAGAAGGCAACGAAGAAAAAAAATTACTAAACACTGATTGCAATACGACAAAATGATAGTTGTTAGCAAAAGGGGGAGCCCAACATGCAAATTACAAACTGGAGATAACAAAATGATGCAAATACAACAATTTAAATATCTGGAAAGTGATTTAACAGTAGACGGAAAGTGGGACCTCGAAATCTAAAAGCACATTAGTATATCGAAATATACCCTATTTTCCTTCGTTGGGTAAATGTCACATAATCATTTTAATTTTATTTATGTATGTATGTATTATTTTTTTGTGTTTCCTCTGTGTTTATATGAAGGTGTCTGTGTGCGAGCTTAATTCTTGAAATGGTATGGTGATAAACAATACAATGGTGTATGTTTTGGACGCATGATAACTAAGAAGATTGCTCAAAGACTATTAGACTGAAATCGTTTGCAAATGCTTGGGGTTTTGGGAAGGAGGTGAATGCAGAAAACCGAACATATCTGTTTTTATCCAAGACGATCCTTATACCAAATCTGGTAACAATGCAATTGGGGTCTACGACTGGGTCACAGACATGTGGAGACCTAAATTAATGCTAAATTACAGTTACTGAGAACATTTTTAGCAAGGAACTTGTTAGTAATGTCTAGTAATTAGTTAATTAGCAATTATACATATTAGGAAGCTGCTAATAATTATTGACCTATTTCCATAAATGCAAATGTACAAAGAAAGAAAAATACCATAACATGGCTAAATGCACAAAAATCACTTTATTCACCATAAATTAGACATTTTTAGACAATAATGTAAAAATAATGAATTAATTTGTTTATTCCAACTGATTACAGAAAATATATCAACTACGTCAACAGAATTAGGCATGGCACATCGAACTAGAACCGTCTACTCCAGTGAGCGAAATATAGGGCACAATTCGACATTCCAACCACCGGAGGGTACAACGGCCGAAATGTTGTAACAAATATGGCGACTAAGATGGGGATATATTATAGTCCTCATAATGTAAATAGTGGTCGAGTCAATACGTTATATAAACGAGTAATGAAAATCGATTTTTTAATCGGAATCTCTCCAAGTAAGGAAGTAATGCCCCTAAAACCCAAGGGTTTACAGAATGTGGAAGAATTAGGAATAGAAACAATAATGATGAACAGAAAGAAAAGAGAGTAATCAGGTGGACAGTGGATAGCGATTGACATTGCATTTAATTTTTTTCAGATTGAAGTTGGAAAGCATGGAGCCGGAAGGGAGTTCCACAAGCGAGAAGTGCGAGAACAGAAACTGCTAGCATAGAATTTACGGTTGCATCTTAACCAGTCTTAAATTCAAAAATTTTAAATTGATTCGGGGAAAGAAAAGAAACTTTTCGAAATAATTTTATATTAATTTGGAATTACTTTGTTGAAGCTTGAATAAGCATGGAATAATAATAATACAACACAAAATGTATGTAACAAAATGTATTGAAACAATGAAAAAAGGTACACAATATTTACAGGTAGTTTTGGTATATTCTTGGGAAGACTGTTCCTGCAGAATGGGTTGACTAAGTCGCAGTCGGGCAGAGTCTCTGGATTCGATCTCTTAATCTTCCGTCGTCTTCCGGTACCAACCCATATTTATATGGTCGGTACTCCACTTATGTAAATTAGGTGTATCATACACAACACCCTCCTCCCAAGCCTTGGAATCCCTTTTGGATTTCAAATTGGCTTCCTATATGGGTTGATGATTATGGCTATTTCTTTGTAGATCCATTTGCCTAATTTTAATATTTTTTCCGTTTTGGATTCACGTTCAATGGGTCCGTCAACTTCCGTTTCCTACCGGATCTTCTTGGTTCAGGTGTATTCTGTGGAGGTTCTACCTGAAACATATCATACATTATATCAATGGGATCTTCGTCCTCATCCGGTATACACTCTTCTTGCTCTATACCGTAATCTTTTTTAAGTTGGTTTTGGTGCCTTTTATAAGTATTCTTCGGCCCTTTAATTATGTAAATCAGGTCACCGATTCTCTTGTCCACTATGCCTCGTTCCCAGAACTCAACGTTGTTTTTATAGCACTTGAAAAACACCTTCTCTCCGGGAGTGTATCTTTTTCTCGCTGTATACATGGTATTTTTTACTGTATTTTTCCTGGCAAAAGCTTGTCAAACACTGACTTAACTTTCCTAGCGAACATTAGTTCAGCTGGTGCCATGTTTGAGTGTGTTCTCTGGTTTGGCGTGATTCTCTATACTTGTAAGAATTGCTGAAGCGCCTTTTCCGTTGGAACTCCCGAGGCTTTCTTCAGAGCTCGCTTTAAAGTATCGACAAATCTTTCTGCGAGTCCATTAGACCTCGGATGATATGGAGGCGTCGTTATGTGGTTAATTTGATATAACTCACAAAATTCCTTAAATTCTTCAGAAGTGAATTGTGTACCATTGTCACTCAAAATACACTCTGGCACACCGAACCGTGCAAATAGTTCATGCAAAAAAGTTGTTGTGGTATTGGACGTAGGCTTTTTACAGCGTAGTACTTCCGGCCATTTTGTAAAACTATCTACCACTATTAAGTAGTAAAAATCTTCTACTGGACCAGCGAAATCAATGTGTAATCTTGTCCACGGATGATCCGTCTTGGGCCATGGTTTTGTATACTATAGGTGGTGCCTTAGCTGCTAACGCACACCCCTTACATCGATGAACCATGTTTTCGATATCCACATCCATTCCTTTCCAATACACAAAGCTTCGCATTAAGCTTTTTGTTCTATTAATACCCGGGTGACCCATATGAAAGTCCCGAAGTATTCTTTTCTGCAACTTTTTTGGTATTACTACTCTCTCACCATATAATAAAACTCCGTCACCTATTGAATAAATCTCCTGCACTTTTTGGTCATTCGCTACCATTTTGCTTTTAATTTCTAAAATGAAATCATCGCTTTCAGCTTCTTTTTTAATTTCATTTAGCGTAACCGGTAGCTCTCTTACAATGTTGTTTACCATGCTTTTCACCTCATAATCTGCTCTGATATTTGCAATAATTGATTCTTCGAATCTTTCTTCTTGCCTCGGTACTAGTCTTGATAGACTATCCGCATGAATTATCTTTTTGGATGATAGGTGCTTTATGTGAAAATCATAATTGAGAAGAATGGTTCCCCATCTTAACAGACGATTTGCTGTATAAACGGGTAACCCTTTCTTTGAACCAAAATGGTGATCAGTGGTTTATGATCCGTTTCAAGGATAAAATGTCTGCCGTGGATGTACCTGTGAAATTTTTGTATGGCAAAATGATACTCAGTGCCTCTTTTTCTATCTGAGAGTAACTTCTTTCTCCTGGGAGCAAAGTTCTCGAAGCGTGTGCAATTGGTTTTCTAGAACCATCTGGCATTATGTGTTGAATACACGCTCCTATCCCGTATGAACTAGCGTCACTTGCCACTACAATATCCAGTTTTGGATTGTAATGGGTTAAAAAAGGTCGGACGTAAGCATTTTCTTTATTTCATCAAAGGCTTTCTGACATTCTACCGTCCATTCCCATGCCTTGTCTTTTTTTAGCAGTTCATTCAACGGAGCTCTTAAATTGTACATTCCTTTAATGAACGCTTGATAATAATTTGCAAGCCCTAGAAAACTTTGTAGCATCGCCACATTAGTGGGCGTCGGCATGTCTCTAATCGCAATGGACCTTTCCGGATCTGGACATCTGCCATTTTTTGTTGATTATGTGCCCTAAATACTTAATTTCCTCCAAACCAAATTCGCACTTTGACTCTTTGACTTTAAATCCAAAGTCCTGAATTTTTTAAATACTTGATTGAGATGCTCTCGATGTTCGTCGACCGATTCGCTCCTTACTATGATGTCGTCTAAGTAAGCGCACGCAAAGTCTAAATCATTCAGCATGACGTCCATAGCTTGTTGAAAAATGGCAGGTGCCACTTTAATACCAAAAGGAAGCCTGTTGTACTTGAATAACCCTCTATGCGTGTTTATCCCTAGTAACTTCGAACATTCCTCTTCGACGGGAATTTGGAGATAGGCATCTGATAAGTCAATTTTTGAAAATATAACTCCACCATTTAGCTTGTTAAAAATCTCCTCCGGACTCGGTAACGGGTAATGGTAGTCCTTAATTACCGAGTTCAACCCTGTCGAAAAATCAACGCAGACTCTGACTTGGTTTGATTTCTTTTTTATGCACACAATCGGCGCAGCCCATGAATTAGATTCTACTTTCGAAATAATTCCCATTTTTTCCAACCTATCAAGTTCTTCGTTAATTTTCTCTACACTTGCGAAAGGCACATTACGTTTCTTTTTAAAAATTGGCATAGTATTTTCCTTTAATTCGAATTTGGCTTCAAACTTGTTACATCTTCCAAGACCAGGTGTGAAAGTTTCCGGAAACTTTTTTTTTAATTCCTCATTAATGTCCTGTCTTGTTTGCGTATTACTTTCTACTTTTCTGCAGAAAGAGTTTAACGGTTTATCCCACAATTCGAATGTTTCAATAAAATCTGTACCCATCAAGTTTTCTCCATTTTTCAGAATGAAAACTTTTTTTTTTTTTTTAACTATCCCGTTCAATTTCATGGGAAGTACAACCTCGCCTTCGAATTTAATTTCCTTTCCAGTCACTGTTCGAGCGCGTTTCGTTGACTTCATTATTGTAGGCCTTTTTAAAATTTTCCATGTTTTATAGTTCATTATTGTTAAATCTGAACCCGAATCGAGTTGAAATTTGATATTCTTTTTAAATATTTCAGTCGTCACATATTTCCTCAAATCTCTATCTGATTTGATATTTGAATTTGTTTGACTAATTCGGCTATTGACTTTTTTCGTTTTACAACACGACCCTTTGTGACCATTCTTGTGGCACACGAAACATTTTTTATTTCTATATGGGCAATTTACCTCCCAATGTCTTTCGTTGCACCGTCTACAATTAAATGGCGGAACCATTTTTTTCCTTCCTCATTCTTTTCATTTAATTTTTTTTTCTATTTTTAAAATACGCCGAATTTTTAATCCAATTTTTTTCTGATGGGTAATTTGACTGTTTCTTCACTTTTTTAATATAAGCAATACCAGCTTCTTCAATTTTTTGAGACTCTTTCTTTAAACTTACGGCCCGCTGACACTCCTCTGCTAACTTTTGCAGGGTAAGGTTTTGTTCAGATTCGAGTTTAGACAAAACTCTACGTCTTATTTCGGCACTTTTACTGGATACCAGACCTTGAGCAAAAATTAAACACTTGAATTCTTCAACCGTAATCTCTGCCAATCTGAAATTGTCACAATGTCTATTCACTATAGATGCATAAGTTAAGTAATCCTGATCGTCGGATTTAGCGACATTCATGCATAACCATCGCTTATGCCAAAGCGACATATTTGCTCCAAACAACTCCTTTAGCAATTTCACTGTTTCCGAGAATTCCAATTCATTTGTTCTTCTCGGTAGAATAAAATCTACAAATTTGCTATGTTCTGCTGTACCTAGCTTTCTTAGTAATAGACTGACTTTTCTTGAATTCGACCAGTTTTCACAGTCTGTGTGGAAAATATCTTCATATCGTTTAAAGTACGCTTCAAACGTTTTTTCCTTCGTCTGGCACATAGTTGAAAGTTTCCAACGAATTAAATATGATGTTATTAGAATATGAAGAGTTACTTTCATTTGCCTGATTGTTGTTTAATTTCTCCAATGTTAACTTTTGAATTTCCAAAACCTTGACATACATTTCTTCCTGTTCCTTTGACGTTGCTGACTCAACTCCTCTTGCCTTTCTTGATAATTCTGCTGTGCTAATTGTTGTTCTCTTAATAAGGCAACCTGTTCACTTTTTTGTTGCAGACTCAACTGCTGGGATTTGAATAATTCAACTCAACTGCTGGGCTTTAAACAATTCAGCTATGACTTTGGATAATTCCTCCATTTTTAGCTGATAGTGTTCATGCAACAAAGAATATACTTTTAAATTGTGTATCCACAAATATACTAGAAACAGACAAAAAAAATTGAAACAACTTACGCCTTTTTTAATTTTATGTCTTGCTTTATAAAATATTGTTGAGCAACCAAACAAAAAAAAAAATAAACAAATTTTTTTTTTTTTTACAAGTTCGCTTACCTTTCAAAGTCGACACGTTGTATTTGTGCTCCTTTTAATTCCATGCATGTTTTTTTTTTTAGCTTTTTTTTTTTTTTTTTTTTTTTTTTTTTTTTAGTCGGCCAGCATTTTTTTTTTTTTTTTTCTTTTTTAGTCGGCCAGCATTTTTTTTTTTTTTTCGCCGTTATTTGTTTACGCCACCTTCCAGATTTTTCTGAGTGAACGTTCCTTTAAGCTTAGTCGTCCTTTAACTAGTTTTAACTGTCCAAACTTCAGAATACTTTTCCGTTCCATTAGATGTTCGACTTTTAATTAATGATTTTTTTTTTTCAGCCTGGGTTCTTCCACTTGTCCCAATTATTGAAGGCTATCAATTATTAATTTTTTTTTTCCGAAACGTAAAGTTCTTTATACCTCGTCGCCATTGTTGAAGCTTGAATAAGCATGGAATAATAATAATACAACACAAAATGTACGTAACAAAATGTATTGAAACAATGAAAAAAGGTACACAATATTTACAGGTAGTTTTGGTATATTCTTGGGAAGACTGTTCCTGCAGAATGGGTTGACTAAGTCGCAGTCGGGCAGAGTCTCTGGATTCGATCTCTTAATCTATTATTTATTGCACATATGTACAAATGTGGCACAAGGCCGAAAAGGGGATTGGGGTAAAGGACGGTCATCACTAGTCTTAGATTAAACTTAGCTAGCCACAATCACTGACCCTATCATACAGAACAATATTCCTTTCACCAAAACAACACATTTATCCATACCTTTCTTACTACAAACACCAAAATGCCTCTCTGACTCCATGAAAAAACCTAAATAATCCCCTTATGTACAAAATATTGTCTGTGGGGGGGAGGGGCATAAAAACAACAACTTTTAAAAATGAACCCCAATGAAAATATACAAAATGACAAAATATATTTACAAGAAACCAAATAAAATTAGTGTTAGTAATAAAAAAACCCCTACAAACTATTGAAAGTGGCAGAAATATCAGTTAACTGGACGAAATCGATGCGGGACTTATGAAAATAAGGCCACACTCATTCTTCCCAAGCATTCACACAGGCACACACTCATTCATACACAACAACAAATACGAAAAACACACACACGAAACGAAAGGCGCCCCGCATCTACCAGAGAACTGACATCACTGACCACCTAAAAAACGAGGGAGGGGATGGGGAGTTAAACTAAAGGAAAAGAAAATAGGGACAGAAATAAAAGGGGGACCAATGAGCAAATACACCCTAGCTAAGTTTACCGGAATAGAAAAACTAAAAAGAAAAATACAAAAAACCTAATCTAACCTAACTCCGGGATGGGTCGCCTATGTTAAACCCAGGAAAACAATATCCTTAAAGCCTAACCGGCATCCAGATGCCACTCAAGGTCAGCCCCTTTTACTCGGCACATTCGCGCAAGAATCACCCACCTTTTGCTGAATTCCGATGAGGTGAGCCGCCGCCTTTCCGTCCTGATCTTGACTTTAAGCTGATGCTTAAAGTACAAGATCAGTTGGGAAGAAGTGAACTTCTCGCCCTCATGGAATCCCTTCTGACGCGTCGTCCAAATCACGACTCTCATAACCCCTAGTAAGCAACAGAACACATAGTGTTCAGCCTTCGTCATCTGCGGCACCACATTGCTACAAACAGAACTGGCTTCCAGGACAAAGAACTTTCCGCGCAGCATGCGAACCATGAGGCCTTCAACAAACTTGCACAACGGCACTACCACCCTGCACTGAAAGAAGGCGTGACCAATAGTCTCGACTTCCCCCGCACAGCGACGGCAGTTTGGATATTTCTCCAAGCCTGCTGAACAAAGTCTCTTGCCGACCCAGAGGGCTTCACGAATCACCAGCCAGGTGAGTGATGCCTCATCGTTATTGAGGCATTTCAACCCGGGCGCCCAAGGCCATATCGAGCGAGCCTCCTGCTTCGTAAGACCGAGCTCGCCAATCAGCTCATCTTGTACGGACCCCCTAACTAAAACTTGATATAATGCCTTGCGAGACAACGCCTGGGCGTTGGAGAGGCCATCCGAAGCCCGTAAGAGGAGCTTCAGAGCGCGACGACATTCACGATAAAAGGGCACTCGGCACGTGGTAAACGGCCGGCCTCTTCTTCGCACGAGTGCACACTTTTCAGGGACGGGAAATGTTTCTGGACGTCTTCTTTCCAAAAGGCACCCTCCTCATTCGACCCACGACACATTCGGTCTAGAAAGGTAATGCGAAGCATATATTGACGGATCTCAATGCTAGGCATCCCCAGACCGCCCTCAGAGGGATGGAGGCAACAGACCTCGCGAGATACCATAGGGGCCTTGCCCTTCCATAAGAAAGAGAACAAGGTCCGGACTAATGACATTAGCCGGGCATACGGGAGTGGAAGCACAGAGAGTCGGTAGAGGAGGATCGGATAGATGTGTGAAACACATACTTCCGCCCTTCCCTTCAGGGAAAGTCTCCTCCGAGACCACAAATTAATCGCGATCTCGGCCTTCCCTTGTACCTCCGACCAGTTCATTTCCAACTGGAGATCAGGACCGAACCAGACGCCGAGTATCTTGATCGGCCCATCCGTCCAGAGGAAAGGTCCGGGAAGAGAAACTCCCTTCCACGCACCCAACCGCAAGCCCACAGACTTATCACGGTTGATCCTGGCCCCTGTTACCATCTCATACCCACTTATTTCTTTGCTGACTTCGTCAATCTCGGCTCTGCTCGACACAAGAGCCGAAACGTCGTCAGCATAGGCAGAATACCTGGCCGAGGTGGTAGCGCCAGGCAGGGTAATTCCGCGCAGGACCGGATTCGCCTTTAACTTGCGAAGGAATGGTTCCAACGCAAGAACGTAAAGCAAGGGCGATAGCGGACAACCTTGACGAATGGAGCGAGACAATACGAAAGGCTCCGACCTTACCCCATTCACTTCCACCAGCGCACGGGGGACGCATACAAGAGTCGGATCCAGGAGCGAAAGTCGGCTCGAAACCGGCCGCCGACAGGACAGCCTCCAGAAACCGATGGTCAACCCTATCGAAGGCCTTGGACTGATCTAAATTGATCAGCGCGGCTTCACTGTCGACTTGCTCTAAGATCAAGCGTACCATATGAAGGTTATCCTGAATCGTCCTGCCCTTCACAGCACAAGTCTGTTCGGGGCCAATCAGACGAGACAGGACAAGCTGCAAACGGTTGGCTAAGATCTTCGCCAAAATCTTTAAGTCAGTATTTAACATCGTCAAAGGGCGAAAGTTCCCTAACCCATCCCCACCATTCTTGTCCTTACGCAGCAACTTGATCACACCCCTGGTGAAGCGTCGAGGTAAAGACCCCTGCCTCATCCAGTGGTTGTAAATCAGTTGCAGCAAAGGAACAAAAATGGGCGACAGCCTCAAGTACACTTCGTAGGGAAGTCCATCTAGTCCCGGAGACTTATCCAGGCCAACCTGCTTCAGCGCTTCCCAGATTTCCGACTCTGTTATGGGACCCTCGCACCTAGCCGCTTCAGCTGCCTCAAGGCAGGGAAAGTCAGCCAAATAGGCATCGAACTGAGCAGAGCTCAGACCGGGCTCCCTGGTGAAAAGATCCTGAAAGTAAAGCCGAAAGGCCTCGCATATGCCCGCGCTTGTAGTCACGGTCCGCTTATCCGGCAATGTGACGCACGCTATATGTCGCTTAGTCGCGTTCCTATTCTCCTCTGCACGCAATTCAGCGGCCATATTCGCCGCCTCAGAAGACATTCTTTTTAGCCTAGCCCTAACTACCAGAGCTTGATCCTTCTTGGTAAGCAAGGAGGCCAACTCTGCCTTAGCTAAGACTACGTCCCCACTAACACGGGATTTCACAGCCCGATCAACTTTTTCTTCTAAAGCCGTTTGCGCCGCTAGTCTATCTAGATTGAGTCGACGACTAAAATCGGCAGCAAACGTTCTAATTTTTTATTTTAATTTTCCCCACCAGGCGTTACCCACAACCGCCCCCGTCAATTCCCTCTGAATCATTAGTAGCAGCTGGTCCCGGAAATCCTGTTCACCGAAAAGTGAACAGTTAAATTTCCAGTAACCAGCCAATCTAACCTTAGGCTTATCTAAGTTTACACGGACCCGGACAAGCCTATGATCCGTGTAAACTATATAATGGAAACTTGGACACTCTAAGAGCCCTACGTCGACTCTCCTAACTAACACTCGGTCCAGGTAGCTCGCAAGCGAGCCAGGAGCCGAGTCGCCACTAGTTGTCCAAGTCCATGCTACCTCCTGAGGGTGCTCATTCCGGTACTTATCGACAAGATCAAACCTGCCGATAAAGTCCCGAAATGCCTTCACATCAGGATTTTTAGTACCCGGTGTTTTACCTATACGATCTATCTCAGGGTCAAGGACGGCATTCCAATCCCCCGCTAAGACTACCCGACGAGAAGTCTTCAAAACGGCTCGATCTGCCGAAACAAAGCAGGCCGCTCAGCATGACTATTGGGCGCATAAACCCCAATGAGACGTAAAGCCTTATCCTTTATAGTAACATCCAGCACACAAAGCCTGCCCGCCGGATCTGCGAAGACAAGGGAACATGCAGCCTCAAAGACTTGCTCACTAGCCAAGAGACACCCCTCGAACGACCATCAAAACATGCTGAAAAAAAGGGCGAACCCCTTAGACAGTATATCCTCACGGTCATGAGAAGAAAAACGGGTCTCTTGCACACAACAAACATTCACCCTGGAGGCGCTGAAGGTCACGAGAGAGCCTCGCCCTGCGAGACTCGGACCTCAGGCCCCGCACATTTAACGTAGCTAACCAGAGAGACATGAGAAGTCCGATTAGGGTTGTTTACCAGCATTAAACATGGCCGGGGTAAGGATACCGACAGCGTCTCCCATAGACCCATGGCCCATCTCATTCTTGATGGTGCCGTCTTGGGAGATACCGCCGATATCCCAGGGGAATGTCAATTTAAGAGCTCTATATAGGGATGGGTGAACTAAAACGGGGACCCTCCCTGCACAGAACTGTTGTAACTTTTTTAATTTTTCATTTTCCACTATGGCGATGGGCAAAGCCATCTTACACGCATTTACAGCTTCCTCTACCATCGCCCAAGTTTGATTGGCCGCAGGTCCTGACCTAATAACTGTCAGGACCCTCTGGGCATTTGGGAAGTTTTTAGGCTCCTCAATATCTAGGTCGGCAAACTGCTTAATTGAGAGCAGGAACTTCAGATCTTTGACCCTGTTACTATAGTCCCGGGCTCTCTCGGCCTGGGCAGGGGAAATACGGCACACCTCCTCTCCTGTGTTGAAAATAAATCTTCTCTTTTTTTTTTTTTTTCTTCTTTTGCCTGTTGTGTTGGGCTTCCTTTGCCGCTTGGGAGCAGGAGGAGGCATCTCGGCATTTTTTGCCGGTGATTGCTTGGGGGTGTGAAGGGGGTGGGTTTTTGTTTAACGGGGAAGGAGTGGGTGTATTCATAGGGGTATAAAAGGATCTATGCCTATAGGGGCTGGGATCTCTACTGGTGGGTTTGGCCTTTGATGGTGAAATAGCAGGCGATGAAGGGGTTGTTTCTTCGGAGAAGGGGTGGGTCTACTAGAGGACGTAGAAGGATTGGGTCTTTTCTTTCTGAATCCAGTCGCTTTTTTCAATTCTTTTTTAATTTTTCAGATTTTTTCAAAACCGGGGTCGAATCTTTTTTTTTTTCTTGAAAAGTTTCGTCAGAGGCCGAGGCATCGCCCTTAACGTTGTTAGAGGGAGTGGGGCTGTATGTGCCTTTCTTCCTAGGGGCTTCAGGGGACTGAGGACCCGCTGTCCGGCGCTTTCCTCTGGCCTTACCAGCAACCAGCCATTCCCCTCCCCTTCTCCACAACTGCACCGGCAGCGGGCGAAGGCTCTTTGGGGAATGTGGCTTTCGATGTCGCGCCGACCGGAGGATTAACCGACCCGGTCCTGGAGGCTGGTACGCCCATTACAGGCGAGGCGGAATTTAGAGACGCGGTCAGAGGGGGATCTTGGGTAACTGGCGCTTGACTTCCAGAGGCCTTCTTCTCTGGGCAGGAGGAGGAGAGATGACCAGTCACTCCACACCTCCAGCATACCGGTCTTCGACCCGTCACAATGACCGGTAATTTCAAGACGCCAACATCCAGACAGTTGGGGATGGAGCGGAAGGCTTTCTCGTCCAACATGATGTCAAAGCTCCACCCCCCGCTCAGGCTATCACAGGAAGCTCCCAGAATTTCGCCATACTTAGAGAAGAACGCAGCGAGATGTTCCCCGATAACCTGAGGAGGGACCTCGTATACCGTTACCCTGGTCTTACGTCGGCCTTCGTACTCTGTACGCAGTATGATTTCTTTGTTAATTAGCTCACGGCTGGCCGCGGCGACGCAATCTTCTGATGTGGGCAACAGTACGTCCCACATGAAAAATTTAGCACCCTTAACTATTCTAAGGGGCTTGAACCCAAAGGATTCCAGTGCTTTTAACACTGTGTTTTTCGTCGAGCGACAAATTTTGCGCGTTCGCTTGTCCACGACGAAAACTGACACTATTCTTTTGTCAATTTTTTTCAATTCTTGGGGGTCTTCCAAAAGTCCACCTTCTACAACAAGGTGTGCGTAACTTTTGGCACGCTCCAAGAACTCCGCTAAATTGATAATGCACTTAGGAGGGGACGACCAACAAGAGGGCGATTCCCCGGCCTCAGGCTCAGTTTGCGGTTCATTTTCGGATTTTTCAGAATCTTGGCCATTATTGGCCTCCATAGTTGATTCCTTGTTGTTGCCATTCTTAGCTTCCGTAGAAGTAATTTTTCCATTTTCATTGACTTTTCCCCAACAGTTTCCACATTGCTAGGGGAAGAGGTATTAAGAGCTGGAAACTCCTCCAAACTGTCTTTGTCCGGGGGGTCTTTTTTGGTAGGGTTAAAAAGGTGTTTTCGAATAGCCTTTTTGGGCTTTTTTTTAATAGCCAAAAAGGAGGGTGGTTTTTTTTCCTTTTTTTTCTCCATTTTTAAATAATAAGAAGGGAGGGGAGGGGTAAATACGGGTGGGGAACCGCCTTATAGGCGGAGGGAGGGAGAGAAAAAAAATAAAAGGGGAGGGTAAAAATAAAGTTTGGCCTATCAGCAAGACAACAATTAAACAAATATCAACAGACAAAAAAATCAAACAGAAGGACGTGTGCAAAAATTATAACCACAAATGTAAACAGGTAAAAAAAAACCGCAAAACAAATATACAGACGAGAAAATGTGAACAAGGTTCACAAAAACGAAGAAAGAACAAAAATTTAAAGGACAACAGACAAGAAAGCAACAAATTACACAATAAAACTAATAGTTATAAACGGAAAAGAGAACGCAATAATACATACGAAACAAAAAAAAAGTTACAATTTAAAAAATGGCTGCCGCTAAAAAACGGTCAACCCAATAAAAAAAAACGTTAAAAAAAAAAGAGGAGGGACAGAGATTACAAAAATTAAAACAAATATTATAAACACGTAGACTTTTTTTTTTTTTTTTTTTAAACGGGTAACACAGAAATAATTAACACGTAAAAATTAAAAAAAACGAAAAACGAAAAATAAACAGAAAAACTCCGGGGTGTGGGTACTGAAAAAAAAATAGACTTAAAACGTAAATAAAAATTAAAACAGAAATAATTAATAACAAAAAAGAAGTAACGGTTAAAAGGGAAAGGAAATGAAAAGGAAAAAACAAAAGGTCAAAATAAGAAAGTTCGAAAAATGACAAATTTAACAAAAGAGTCAAAAAAAAAAAAAACACGATAGAAAAATGGCAAACAATTAAATCAAAAAACTTAACTAAATTAAGGCAGTCAGAAAAGTTGAAAAAATAGTCCTTTGGTAGACAGCAAATATGTCTAACACCGGTCAGGAGAAGAAGCGGTGTAAACGCAAAAAAAGATCGCTTAATCTATTATTTATTGCACATATGTACAAATGTGGCACAAGGCCGAAAAGGGGATTGGGGTAAAGGACGGTCATCACTAGTCTTAGATTAAACTTAGCTAGCCACAATCACTGACCCTATCATACAGAACAATATTCCTTTCACCAAAACAACACATTTATCCATACCTTTCTTACTACAAACACCAAAATGCCTCTCTGACTCCATGAAAAAACCTAAATAATCCCCTTATGTACAAAATATTGTCTGTGGGGGAGGGGCATAAAAACAACAACTTTTAAAAATGAACCCCAATGAAAATATACAAAATGACAAAATATATTTACAAGAAACCAAATAAAATTAGTGTTAGTAATAAAACCCCCCCACAAACTAATGAAAGTGGCAGAAATATCAGTTAACCGGACGAAAACGATGCGGGACTTATGCAAATAAGACCACACTCATTCTTCCCAAGCATTCACACAGGCACACACTCATTCATACACAACAACAAATACGAAAAACACACACACGAAACGAAAGGCGCCCCGCATCTACCAGAGAACTGTCATCACTGACCACCTAAAAAAAAAAACGAGGGAGGGGATGGGAGTTAAACTAAAGGAAAAGAAAATAGGGACAGAAATAAAAGGGGGACCAATGAGCAAATACACCCTAGCTAAGTTTACCGGAATAGAAAAACTAAAAAGAAAAATTACAAAAAACCTAATCTAACCTAACTCCGGGATGGGTCGCCTATGTTAAACCCAGGAAAACAATATCCTTAAAGCCTAACCGGCATCCAGATGCCACTCAAGGTCAGCCCCTTTTACTCGGCTAAAAGATCGCTTAATCTTCCCTCGTCTTCCGGTACCAACCCATATTTATATGGTCGGTACTCCACTTATGTAAATTAGGTGTATCATACACAACAATATCTGAGATGAGGTATTATGTACACTATTTACATTATTCGGACTATTGTCCTCATCTTTGTCGCCATATTTATTACAAGGTTTCGGCCGTTGTATTGCCATAATCTTCACTGACTTCTAGTGCCTCGTACATGCACATCACACGCCTTGATCTTTAATATCTGTCTATATTTCTGAGATGAGGTATTATGTACACTATTTACATTATTCGGACTATTGTCCTCATCTTTGTCGCCATATTTATTACGACATTTCGGCTGTTGTATTTCCATAATCTTCACTGACTTCTACCGCATCGTACATTCACATCACACACCTTGAATTTTAGTATCTGTCTATATTTCTAAGATGAGGTATTATGTACACTATTTACATTATTCGGACTATTGTCCTCATCTTTGTCGCCGTATTTATTACAACGTTTCGGCCGTTCTACACTCCAGCCTTCTTCAAGTGGTTGCAATGTCGAACTGAACATATGGCACAGTGGATAAAGGCGTTGGTTAGGTCCAGTTACAGGACCCCGAGAGTTGTGAGTTCAGTACCTGTTTAAGGCAGTGGACAACTTGGAGAGGGGAATTAAGAGGAGATAACAGATAACTGACATCCATTAGACATGGCACGTGGAACTAGAACAGTCTACCCCAGTGAGCGAAATAAAGGGTTCAGTTCGACATCGGCCGAAACGTTGTGATAAATATAGCAACAGAGATCAGGACAAGAGTCAGAATCATGTAAATAGTGCAAATCATTTTTACTTTTTTTTTTTTTATTGAAACTGTTTCTGTCTACGTACCTATCTGTCTGACTCAGCCCCACCCATCTCTCCCTCTCTCTCCTTCCCCCTCCCTCCTTCCCTCTCTCTCTCCCTCTCTCTTCTCTCCTCCACCCTCCCCCCCCCCTCTCTCGCACTCCCTCCCTCCCTCCCCTCTCTCCCCTCCCCTCCTCCCTCTCTTCTTCTCTTTTCCCTCCCCTTTTTCCCATCCCCACCCATCTCTCCCTCTCTCCTTCCCTTTCCCTCCCTCCTTCTCTCCCCTCCCTCCTTCTCTCTCCCCCTCCCTCCTTGTCTCCCCTCCCTCCTTCCCTCTCTCTCTGCTCTCTCGCACTCCCTCCCTCTCTCCCTCCCTCTCTCTTCCTCTCTTTTTCCCCTCCCCTCTTTTCCCATCCCCACCCTCTCTCTCCTCCCTCCCTCCTCCCTCCTTCCCTCTCTCTCCTCTCTCTCTCCTCTCTCCCTCCCCTCTCTTTTCCCCTCCCCTCTTTTTCCCATATCCACCATCTCTCCTTCCCTCTCCCGCTCTCCTTCCCTCTCTCTCACTCTCTCTTCTCTCTCGCACTCCCTCCCTCTCTCCCTCACTCTTCCCCTCTCTCTCGCACTCCCTCCCTCTCTCAATCTCTCCCTCCCCTTCTCTCTTCCTCTCTATTCCCCTCCGCCTCTCTCTCTCAAAGGCTGTTTCGAGTATGAAGTATTGCATATTACTGTTGTTTTTGGATCCAGGCGAAAGCTACGCCTCTGTATACTGATCTTCAAGTTAGGCATGTTCTTGGGCGATGGATTCATCACATTTTGCCTATCCCACTGAATTCTCTCCACTCGTATTTCCTCGTATTCTTTGTTTTTAAATAAAAACAAGTCTCACATCAGTATCGAATATCAAGGCAAATATATCGGAATTATAAACATTTCTACAAAGTTTTGAAAATCTGAAACCCTAAATAAACTTCATCCTCATCGTCATCATCATAATCATCATCATAATTTCCGTAACAGAGTTTGGTCCTAAGGTTGCTACCAGCTATCTAGGTTGAATGCGTAGCATGTCTTGGACAAGTAGATCTAACAGAGTCCACCTATCTTCAGGACAAAGCACATCCGATGTCCTCCAATCTAAAGGTTCTCCCTGGTCATGAACACGTAGCCGAGATAACCAATCGCCTAGGCAGTTAACGAGAGTCTAGCAAGCTCTCCACTAAGCGATGCCGTATCACATCACCCTCATTGTCTACATCCATGGCTATGGAGCCCAGTCGAGCCCAATAGATAGCCGTTGACCATACACTTTAACATGTTTTAAATCCTGCTGGGTGTCTAGCCCCCGACCTCCACTCTTGACCAGAACAGCCTGGTGGGGGAACCGGTTTAGTTTCAGATTACCTAACAACGCGATAGGTAGAACTGGGTAACATGGTACCAATATTTCGCAGGTTGTTCTGACATAATTAGTGTATAAACGCACACAGACACAAACACAGACACACACAAACACACACATATATATGAATATTTACAGATATATTTTGTTTTTATCGGAATATCGGAATTTTTACACACACACATACATATTTATATATATGTACCAGAATATGCGTGTATAAACGAAGAATTAAGATAATCTTCAAACACTGATGTACAAATTTCAATAATTTCTATTTATTTGAGTATTATTTTTCTTTTAAATTGAAAGAAACGTATTAAAATAATTCTTTGTCAACAACTTCACACAAAATATTCTGTATATCTTTTTTTACACTACAACTGAATGAATTGCGTTAGTATAGCATAAATAGAAAGCTTCTACATGTGTGCAGATGTGTGTGACACATGTTTGCATTGTTTTCTATGTGTATATAAATTGTAGTCGCCAAACGGATGAATGAAGGCAGGGAAGCTAGTTGCTACTGTTGGCACAAGTAAACAAATTAGCATGCCCGTTTTACGTGTCAATATCGCCAAGCATTATTTTTGTAATATGCTATATTCCAATAAATATTCAAAAGATATAAGTAATTAATTTAGAGCGAAAATTTCAGTTTTTGTTTGTGTGACAAACGATCGAACAAACACCATGGTCAAAGATTCACTGAAAGACTACTAAGCAAACAAGATTTGATTATATTTATAATAAAATAGTAGGCTACGGAAGAAGCCAAACTTTAGATTTATTAATCTCAAGCTTATTCGCTAATATACATTTTCCAAATGTTTAAATATTCCTTTTCTGGAGGGAAAATATTGTCGATCATATTCTGGAGTGAGCCTCCAAAATTTCATTGCTTGCGTGAAACATGTTAGATTGATAAGCTTTCCAATTTTCATTATATATATATATATATATATATATATATATATATATATATATATATATATATATAGCGAAAGATGAGTGTATAAATGAAGAATTAAGAATCTTCAAACATGGATCTTATAGTTTCAATATTTTTTTTATTTATTTGAGTATTATTTTTCTTTCAAGTTGAAAGAAATGAATTACAAAGATTATTTGAGAACAACTTCACACAAAATGTTTTCTGTATCTTTTTTTTACAAAACAACCAAATGAATTGTGTTAGTATAGGAGAAACGGAAAATGCGTCTATATGTGCGTGGATGTATGTGACACAGGTCTACATTGTTTTCAACGTGTGTATATGAAATTCCAGCAGTCAATTGCATGAAATAAAGGCAGGAAGTTAGTTGCAACTGAATCTAAAATTATTGCTAAGCATTATTTTTGTAAAATTGTATACTCTAGTAAATGTGCGAAATATGTTAGTAATTTATTGTGAGAATTTCTGTTTCGTTCCTAACAAACGATCGAACAAACACTCCGGTTAAATGTTCACTGAAAGACTAGTTAACGAACAAAAACTGATCATATTTATAATAAAATAGAAGAAACCGGATGAGTCTAAAATTTAGATTTATTAAGCTCAAGCCCATTGGCTAATATATGTTATCCTATTTTTAAATAGTCCTTTTAAGGAAAATATTGTCGATCATATTCTGAAGCGAGCATTCAAAATTTCATTTTTATGAGATATTTCATTGTCTGCCAATTCAAAGAATAACGCGCCTCTCGTGCGACGTCGCTGGTTAGTTAATATATATGAATACACAAATTCAAATATCTGCAGCCTGTCAATGTACAACAAATGATTTTTTAGTGATAGTAATTAAATCTTTTAGAATCTTCTTATAATTCTGAATCGGGGCTACACACACACACACACACTATACATATATATATATATATATATATATATATATATATATATATATATATATATATATACAATGCAAAATATGTTAAATGTCCGGAAAAATAACCTTACCAAAAAACGAACGTATAAAAACGTGCTCAACGTAGCAACAAGAAAAAAATACAATAAAAAGTGGTAATACAGCGTATAGTACCTAACTATACCGTGGTTTCGACCGCTAGGTCTCTTCAGGTGGCTGAGCAACAATTGTCCAAAAATGAGGCATTTCAGTACATGACTAAGGAGGCAAATCGGAGACTCCCTGAATCTCACAGACTCTCCTTAAAAGAACTTGGAAGAGACCTTTTGACCAATACAAGGACTAACCAAAAATTAACAATAAAAAAAACAAATGAAAAAAAATGAAAAAAAAAGCAAAAGAAAACTACACAGTTCATTCACCCCTGTAGTTCACTGCTACTAACAAGCAGGAATTTTTTCTTCTGATGATGGCCATGCTGGTCGAAACTAGTTGAGGAACCTAATTTAAATAATAAAACAAAAAGATTAATATACTACACAGTGTGTCTGAAATTTTAATTTTTAAAACTTTTTTATTGTTCAACTCACACACACATACACACACACACACACACACACACACACACACACACACATATATATATATATATATATATATATATATATGATGGAGTTTCCCGTTGTTTTCGACGTATGAGTATCTTTCAGTTCAGTTTTTAAGCTTATGTTTCGTATGAGACAACAATCCTGCACGTGTTGACCGTCATATGGGCTGATGTATTAGCCTAAGATTTAGTCTTAATTCTCTTAGATGGTTAAGGATTCTTTTGATGTATTAGCCATATATATATATATATATATATATATATATATATATATATATATATATAATGGATTTAGTTGTTTTTAATATCTTTCAGTTCAGTTTTAGATGGTTGAGACAACAAGACGTGTTCTTTTCAAAGATTTAGTGTTAATGCTTAATTCTCTTAGATGGTTAAGACGGTTAGTTTACCTCGGTAGCAGGTGTACACACACACACAGAAACACACACACACACACACACACACACACACACACACACACACACATATATATATATATATATATATATATATATATAAATAAGTTTGGATTCGAGAATAAAACAGCATTTACCCCCCAGGATTTTGAATCCGTCCTCCAGGAATAGCCAACTGACTAACAGTTTTGGTTCTGCTATTGCTGAACATTTAATAAATAGAAGGAAATGTGTGGAAAATTTTAATGGTGACCGATTTATAATTTTATCTAGCTCCCACTCCACATTTCACCTCAAGGTCCTAGAGTCCTTGTATATCAGATCCTGTGAGCCTTCCCCTTTGTAAACAGAGGGAATGCTTGCTGGGTCTGAATATTATTGGACTCTAGTTTCTTGAAATTCATAATTTTTTTTCCCATTCGTTTACATTCGTTAATTAAAAATTAATTTACACGCTTTTTAAATTTCCAGAATAAATAAACTTGATAAGTCCTGGGACGAAACCGGTTGTTTTTATTTTAGCATTTGCTTTTAAAAATGCCTTATAAATATTGTCTTTTCCTATCTAATACATATATATATATATATATATATATATATATATATATATATATATATATATATATATATGCTGAACGTCGGTGTAAAAGGACGTAAGTATTACTCTTGCAGCATTTACATTATATAATGTCTATATTTTAAGCAGAAAGTAGTCTGCCTAATGTTCTTGTCAGTAAAAAGCTTTTATTCTGATTCAATGATGAATATTTTCTAATCGATTTCCCTTATCGGTGCAATTAAAATGGGATTAAGGATTTCGAAATATTACCCTAAAGTAATGCACACATTAATTGATTAATAAATTCCATTAAATAATTATCGAATATCTTATTCACTTTCTTTCAAAGTACGCACTGATAACTATTTATTTCCCGAATATATTAACATTGAATATATATATATATATATATATATATATATATATATATATATATATATATATAGGCAGCATATCTTCATTCAAGCATGTTTGGTTGAATAATCTAGCCATATGTCTAAAAAAAATCATATTCTATCATTTTCACGGATCAATTTCTTAGTGCTGTTACAAAAATAATTAAGAAAGACGTTGTAGCTTTGGTTATTTCTTTTATTTGGCCAATTTCAGGGTGGATTTTATTTGTATTGTCGATTAATAATACTCTAAAACGTGAACGTGAACGGGAATGTTATTTTAAATGTTGTGCAAAAGCACTTGAATCCCACATGTGTAAAGTAAACTTGATATTTCTTGATATTGATCGTCATATATATATATATATATATATATATATATATATATATATATATATAAAGAAAGAACAGTAAGATATATAATCCGGTGTTCTTATAGATATTTTTATTTTTACAAAAATAGTGCTCAATGTAAATTTACAGAGCATTGATATTATAAATTAATTGATTTAAAATATGTTTTTTCGCTACACAGTTGTAACCATGTTTCAAAAATGGAAGCTAAAAGCCCCGAATTTAACTTTGTAATTAAATTAAAGACATTAGTTCCATTTCATCCTCAAGCGAATTTTGTGTAGCGAAAAAAAATATTTTAAATCAATTAATTTATAATATATATATATATATATATATATATGTGTGTGTGTGTGTGTGTGTGTGTGTGTGTGTGAAAATATATAGAAAATAGAAAAGAACTCTTATGTAGCGCGTTGGAATCATATTTTAAATAAATATATATATATATATATATATATATATATATATATATATATATATATATATATATATATATTACGTTTTTGTCAGAGGTACAATCTCCCAAAGGACATTTAAAATGATATATAACGTTGGTCTTTTACAAAACATTAGTTGACGGAGAGTTATTGCGGATGATTAAATTTAGTTTAGTATATAATTAGTTTTATTTTTTTACTGGAATCAGTGAGGGATATATTAGTACTTATGAGTTTTTTTTAAGGATTTTTCATCTTTTTTGTACGTAGAGTTTAGTTGATTGCGGTATATTAGGTTGATATGCTTATGGCTATTTGAGGAAGTATTATGTTCTTGCTTTATATTAATATTTCTAAGAGCTCGTCTATTAGATATATATATATATATATATATATATATATATATATATATATATAAACCTAGTGAGCCAGACAAACCTACCCAAGCGGATCATCAGGAAAGCTTGCTAAATATAGCCAGCTTTCCTGACGATCCGCCAGGGTGAAACCTAGGTTGGTTTGTCTGGCTCACTAGGTCTATCTAGGTCTGCTCTACGGTTGTATAGTGCTCTTTTGTTAGTTTTTGGGTTTTTTTCTTTGGGCTTTGAACCTGTATCTGTGCGATTTTTTTCGACAGACTTTCATGTTCCTGGCTCTTTCTTTTTTAAAACTTTTTTCCTTCGAGATTAATTTGATTATTGGCAAAAAAAATTCGAAGGCTTTTTCGAGATATATATATAGTTACTTATATATATATATATATATATATATATATATATATATATATATATATATATATATATATGATAAGATAAAGAACAAATAGAAAAGTTTTATCAATCAAACATGTTTCCTTTTTATTAAAATTTCACTAGAGAATGAGATATGGAGAAAAGAAATTGTGATATTTTTATTTTGGTGTTGTTTGATTTTCATTGGTTAAGCAGGTTTCACGTGCATTCGACTTGTTAAATTTGTGGCGTATCGAATTCAAGGAGAGACGATGAGATCATTGGATTCGAAGCCTACCTGAAAAACCGTAAATATCGTTTTGTGTATGTAAGTGCATAATAATTGTAGTTAGTCTATGTAGGATTCAGATGGTAATGTATATTCATAAGAGTCTATGTATGTCTACTAGACATTATGTTTGTTTTTTTTTCGCATGTTGATTTGAGAATGTTTTACGTATATGCCGTTTGTTTTAGAAAATATATATTGGTAAGGTAATATAATGATTTTAACATGAGTTTATAGTTGGTAATATAGTTATTAGTAGGCTCTCAAAGTACTTTCTTCATAAAGAATTATGTTCTTTTTTAAGTAGGATGGCATGAGCAAAATCAAAGTTATGGTCAGTTTTGTTCCTGTGTATTACGAGAGAGATTGATATAGATAGACATAAACAGATGGAGATAGATAGATAGATAGATAGATAAGAAGAGAATGAGTTAGATAGATAGATAGATAGATAGATAGATATGAAGAGATGATGATAGATAAGAAGAGAATGAGATAGATAGATAGATAGATAGGAAATATATGGACACAGAAATCAAAACTTCATATTGACTTTTTGATCCTCACCTTAAGCAATCATCAGACCATACGTTATTACTCCATACATTGGGTTAATATAGAAGCTGCTACAACCCTCTGGAAAGTGACGGAAGGATTAAATCAATTTTCCCCATTTTTTGTTTAGCGCAAATGTTTTAGATTATTTACTGATAACCTTGAGTCTTTATTTCTTTCTTTATTTGTTTACTTCTTCTTCTTATTATTATTATTACTACTACTATTATTATTATTATTATTATTATTATTATTATTATTATTTTATTTCCTTTGATTTCTGGTGTGTACTCATTTCTTTCCGCGTCCCGCCCAGAGACATAAGGTTTGAAATGGCATCAGGACATTTTCCACTGACCAATTAAAAAATACACGCACACATATATTTTACAGAGATAAAGCCCTTCGTAAGGCGTGGACTGTACTCGTGAGGACAATTTTTTTGTATTTCTTTAAGGCATGGTCTACAAGGAATCCCTTCAATTAGTCAACTGGTATCTTTTCCAATCAATCCGAGGGCTACAACAGGAATTGTTGATGTTCCCATGTGCCACATTTTTGAGATTTCGATTTCAGGGTCCTTGTATTTTGACAGCTTTTTGAAGATCTACAAAGATACATTGCAGTCAGCAGGGACTGCCATATCAATAAGGAGGCACTTTTTTGTTTGCGGTCTCTAATAATAATAATAATAATAATAATAATTATTATTATTATTATTATTATTATTATTATTATTATTATACGACTTGCCCTGATACTAATTGACTTTGCGAGTTTGTGTTAGTTAACAATCATGGATATGAAAATATGATATTAATTAAGGACTTTACACATGTTGGAACAGGCTAGTGAGCCAATCAAAAGATGACTCATTTTATAGTTCACCAATATAAGGGTTAACCAATCAGATGGCTCAATATATTCAAACGTGTATATGTTTTTCCCGAATATTATTAACCTGGATTATTCGTTCGGGGAGGTTATTGAACCCGTTTATACGTGTTCGAATAGGGAATATTTTTTATTATGTGAGCCTACGGGCTCCGGAGATCCCATGTTAATTTTTGTGGTACATGTAACCCTCGTTTAAATATCACTGCCAGCCTTTGATATCGAAGACTGAAAATGAACAGCTGACGATACAGTCCGATTCAGTAGAGTGTCACCGTGAGTGTTAATCTTTAACGTTGTTTCACTGAACAGATTATGTACTGCGCTGTATTCTAATTCATAGACTATGGTGAACATGGTCAATGTTATGGGAACTTACCTATAACGATAATTGACACTATAAAATGCGAGGTATAATGAATGAATGGTGTAACTAGTCGAGACAATATTAGTTTTTAAACCAGACGGAAGTATTACTAACAACTTCAATTTCTTGTACTATATTTCTGTTGATATATCTTTGCCGAACTCTTGTGTTCGGTTGTTCTTCCTTGGTTCGGGGACCATAACTTTTGGTGCGAGGATATTGGACCATAACAGTCAACAACAAATTGAATGGAAATTCGTGGTTTGTTTTGTTTTGTTTACGGCATTTCAACTGCAATAGGGTATTTAATGCCGACAAGATTTTTATTGCTGGTAATTTTCTTTTTTTCCAAAAATCTATTGCTGGTAATATTTTCTTTTCAAAAATGTATTGCTGGTAATAATTTATTGCTGGAATGATTTTTTACAAATTATTTCTGGTATTAAAACCTGTTTTTACACTTTCATAGTGTTTTGACCCCAGTTTGGAAGTTAACTATTTACCCATATCTGGGACCTTAACACCGGGTGAAGGTGAACCTGGTAACACCAGCAGTTAAGAGGTGGTTCTACGCTCCTCAAAACCTCCTGATCAGAGGACTTGCTTCTGGACGTAGTTTATCGTCTTACCCAGGGCGGTGGAAATTATTTTCATGAGATGATGTGATAACAAGACCATTCGCAAGAATATTTCGGAGAAACGTCTCAGAATTAATGATACCAGCTTTCTGGAGGTCTGCAATATTGTTCTCATTTTCAATTCTCCCTAAATGCTATTCCATGTATCTAGTTACTGTTCCAAGTGCACCCATTACTATAGAAATTACAGTCATGTCCCCAAGCTATTACATCATTATTATACTTGTAGCATGCCTACGGACGATAATGTGTATGTCCCCATTCACATAAATACAATAGTAAATACTGTATGTTGGTCTGCAGTTGGAGACTCGTCTTCAGCTGTTCTGGTCAAACTTTCTGCCTCCGCGCAGAGAGGATCCCCAGACGAGGCTGTGTCGAAGGGCAGAATCTCGTCTCGGGAAACAGCTACCCGTCTCCGTTTCAAACGGGGTCTATAGGGAATTTACCCCACATTAAATTCGGCCTTGTGCCATATCTGACAGCGTGGGACGGTTGGTAGATATCCTTCAGGTGGAGATTCATTGTGGAATTCACTTGACTCACTTCTAGCAGTTGACTACTTCTTCTACGCGCCGCTGGCGAATCTTATATGTGTTGTTCTTGTCCTAAGTATTATCGTTCATTAACCTTCGTTTGATTATTCTATTCAGTAACCTTTCCCTAGGTTACAACAATTATTATTATTTATTTATTTATTCAGTGCTGCTCGTGTGAATTTGTGGATAGAAAATACGCATCTTTTCTGCCCCGAACGTGACTTTAGTGAATCGACGTGACTTTTCAGATTCCCTTTTCCTGATTAAGCTTCTTCCTGATTCTGACATGAATTTTGGGGTGTGTGTGGGGAGGGGGTGGGCTTATATTTTTTCTTTGCATTTCGAAATCTTGAAACCCGAGAACATAGCAAAATGCACAAAAATGTCGATCTTCGAAAAAAGATGTGTTTCTTGTCACGTTAATTTTGGATAATTGATTTTCCTTTCTTAATAGTTTATTTTACTATTTTATGAGGTTAATTCGGTTTCAATTACATTTAAGAAGTGGGTTTCATTTCTCGGTGGGAAAACCGTCTTTTGATGATTTTTGTGTTTCATAAGTAAGACATTAACATAATCATGTTCTCGTTTTTAATATATTTGCCAAAATTTTGTTTTATTCTATTCAAAAAAAGATGCTGGATTTTATCCCTTTAACGATTATATTCGTTTATTTATTCTTATCATCTGTTAATCGATTATGAAATTTATTGGCAATTGAAGTAAGACAATACCACCATTATTATTATATAAAGGATATAACCCTTAGTAGGTGACGATGACTATCCACAGCTTCTTTTCTTTAATATATAGGTACTACCATGACTTCTTGGGGAAGATATTAGACTAGTTTTCCCGTCTTCTCTAGTGTTTGGAATTCGTTATATAACTTCTCCAAGACTGACTATCAAACATGGCTAGTGATTCTTGTCTAGCCTGATATTTATTATTTTTTCCCGCTCAGTTCACAAGAAATTAATTCTCTTTCTTCCTCCTCCATTTTATTGATTGAGTTCTTATGAACACTTTCAAAATGTCTCTTTATAGAAGAAGTCCTACAAAAGATTGTTTCGGAACATAAAATGTATAAAGCTTTATTATCTTTCTTAATCATGCCAAATTTTTCAGTCTAGTATTTAATTCCCTAAGGAATCACGGTTCAGTAATGGATAGCGACTCAGATTGAGGAATCGGTAGAGCCGAGTTCGAATTCCAGTCGAATCCATTGCATTCACTTACGTGCTAATACCATTGTGAAAAGGTATGAATCCTCTTCTTCTCCCACCAGCTATGGGTAAAAAGCAGGAAAGATCGTGTCCTGTAGCCTTGGGTGACAACTGATCTAAGAGAAGGTCAACTCTGAATTCAAAACTTAATCCTCCAGATTATGCAGTAGTCAATAACCTTAAAAACTGGCTTGTTATAGAAACCGTTACGATATTTTGCGGTCCTATGTTCCTCAAGGAATTTAAAGGCATAAAATATATTTAATTCTCTAATATCATTGGATCGTGACATTTCTGTACAATTTTGAAGGATATACATGAAAGAGGAAAGTCAGTCAAAAATGGAATCTAATGAATAAGTTTCGCGTGCCAAAGAGAAGTCATCGGCGTAACATGTTTGGCACGCGTGCCAAAGGTTGCCATAGACTCAACTATAATAAAAACAGATTTAGATATTAATTAACCTAACAGGAGTTGGTTTAGTTTGTTTTGTTTTACGGCATATCAACTTCAATGGGTTATTTAATGCCGACAAAATTTTTATTGCTGGTAATATTTTGTTTTGTCAAAAATCTATTTCTGGTAATATTTTTCCTCCAAAAATGTATTGCTGGTAATAATTTTTTTCAAAAATGTATTGCTGGTAATATTTTTTTTTTCAAAAATGTATTGCTAGTGATATTTATTTTTTAACAACATTGTTGTTAATTTTTTTTCCCAAAAATGTATTGCTGGTTTTTTTTTCTCTTCAAAAATTTATTGCTGGTAATAATGTTTTAAAGTATTTCTTGTATTAAAACCTCTTTTTACAATTTCATAGTGTTTTTACCCTAGTTTCGGGGTTAACTATTTGCCCATAGCTGGGACCCTAACAGGTGCTACCACCTCGGTTCAGGGTGGACCTGGGAACATCAGCAATAAAGAGCTGGTTCCACGACCCTCAAAACCTCCTGATCAGAGGCCTTGTTGCCAGGACGCGGATGTAATTTATCGTCATGCCCAGGACGGCAAACAGGAGTTGATATGATAAAAAGATTCTCTAACCTTAGCAAAGACAATAGGTAGATGACCACGATAACAGAATCTGGAAGTTTTTTATTATAACATTACATATATCGATGTGGTAGTAAATTGTTCTGTTGCCCGGTAAAGTAAAACAGAACCGTTTTTTAATGATGAAAATCCTCCCAAATGCTGCCAAAATCATTTAAGTTCTGTAATCTTTTCTTTCTACCATTGGATTGATAATTCATTATATCTTCTCAACTTCTCTTTCACTGTTTTGATTATATTTTCCCACTTAATTTCCTACTAAAAGAAAAGAAGCTAAGTTTGGTGTAGACTGAATCAATTGAATTGATACCAGTTCATCTGTTCGTCTACTTGTGTCTAATGCGTTTAGCACTGATTACATCTGAAATGTAATTTAATAGAATATAAATACAGAAAAGTACCATCGACCTCCAAAGGCACGAATCAGCTTCTAAACTTGCACATCTGATACTAGTCTAGTTGCCTGTAAGAATCAAAACAAGATTTTCTATGCATAAAATATTAGATTAATTTTCAAAATATATATTTTGGATTTAAAATGTTTAAGATTAATTTTTTTAAATGAATTTCGAACTATTTTTATTTTTATGAATGACATGTTTAATGCTTTCAGTCAAAATAATTACAATATTATCTTAACGAGTTTCTTTTTTTAGAGAAATATCATTTCTCTATATTAGGGAAGGTTTTTTTTGTTAGATTATTTATTATTATTTTTTTTTTCCAAAAATGTATTGCTATTGGTAGTTTGTTTTTTTTCATCAAAAATTTATTGCTGGTAATAATTTTTTTAAAGTATTTCTGGTATTAAAACCTCTTTTTATCAGGTCATCCCATAAGTTCTGTCCGAATTTTAACTTTTTTTGTCAAAATGAACGAAATTTAAAGTGTATTTTATAATGTCTCATGGAGCTGAACATTATTTTTATGTTTAGATGCATTTAAACTGATCAAATTTTATTTCAGAGAACAATAAAATTAAATTTTGTTTGATTAAAACCCTTCTAACATGGAAGTACCCAAGAATCATTTGAGGCACATAATGCTTTATGAGTTCAAGAAAGGAAACTCAGCAGCCGAAGAGGCTAGAAACATTCACTCAGTTTATGGAGAGGAATGTGTGAATGAAAGAACTTGCAGAAGATGGTTTGCAAAATTCAGAGGGGGAGACTTCACCCTTGAAGATGAAGATCAAACCGGACGTCCAGTTGAGTTTGATGAAAAGCTTCTTGAAGCAGCCCTTGAAGAAATCCTGCTTTATCAGTTGAGGAATTGGCGGTGGTTCTCAGTTCAAACCATACAACTGTTCATCGTCATCTTCAACAACTTGGAAAAGTTCCTAAACTTGGAAAATGGGTGCCTCATGAATTGTCTGAATACAACCTCCAATCCCGAGTTGACATCTGCTCTTCTCTCCATTCTCGCCAACTTGTTTCACCTTTTTTGGATAGACTTTTGACTGGCGACGAAAAATGGATCTTTTATCGAAATGTTAAGCGTCGTAGACAGTGGCTTGGTAAAGGGGAAGTACCCCAGCCACAGCCGAGAAGGGAACTTCCTGGGCAAAAGGTTCTCCTTTCAATCTGGTGGGATCGCCAAGGAATAATCCACTTTGAATTCTTACCACCTAATGCAACAATTAATGCTCAAATATACTGTCAGCAATTATGCGCGACCCCACACAGCAAGAATCACGTCACAAAAGATCGAAGAACTTGGTTGAGAGAAAATTACTCATCCACCTTATTCTCCTGATCTTGCTCCTTCAGACTGCGATTTGTTTCGTATCTTACAGAATCATTTGGAAGAAACAGCTTTTGTAACACAGGAAGAGGTTAAAACTGACATTTGTGAGTTCTTTGAATCAAAGCCAAAAGAATTTTATAGTAATGGAATTAGTAAGCTTGTTAATAGATGGAAGGAAGTCATAGATAATCAGGGAAAATACATTGTTGATTGAATCTGTAATTAAATGTAACATTTGGTCACTTGTTTTCTTTATTCAAAATTCGGACAAAACTTATGGGATGACCTGATAGTAAAATATCTTCCTTGATAAGTAGAAAGACGTGGTGTCCTTCATGTATCAGGATTGTTGCGAGAGATGGAAAAGGAGTGCGAGAGGGATAGACAGAGCGAGAGTAGACAAGATGAGAGAATGTATGGGTAGAACAAACGAAAAGGAGAGACTAGATGAAAAGCGAGAAGAAAACAGAGGGAAACGGGATAGAGAAAGTGGGAGAGAAAGATTTAGCTAAGAATTGTTCTTTTACACAGAACTCGGATTTATTCGAATTTGTTCTGCCAATGAAGTGCCATTCTTTAACTGGTTTCTGCCTGATTTTAGTGCATGTTCTGTTCACTTTCAGGCGAGTAACATAGATTCTACGAAATCAATGTCTTCCAAAGTTTTAAAGCTTAGGTTTAAGTTTACATGTAAAAATATTCAAAGAATTTCTTTCTTCTGCACACAAGATTCTTTTATAAAGAATGCTTAATGCTGCCAAAAATAGGATTCTCTTGTAATCCCCTACTATTCAACAACAGAAACTGCTTTCTGTGATATAAAATCCAAGAATTTAACGTGTCTGTTATCAGCATTCGTTAGCATTGCATGTGACAAGTCCTGTCATCTGTAAATGGTTGACAAACCCCTCATCAACGGACAAATAGAAGGGGTGGTCCGTTAAAGCCGATTGTACCTAGATGAGAAAAGATTATTTTTGAGTTATAAAATCGCTATAGTAAATACCACGAGTTATGATCATGATGTGATCTATAAACATGTATATATGGCATAAATAAATATATACGAAATATATATATAATGGGCACCTCGGCGTGGTGTAATGGTTAGCAAGCTTGTCTCGCTAGATCAGTTACAAGTGAAAAGTGAGTTCGATCCTCACTAGATGCCCCATACTTTAGGCCTTGTGCCACATCTAAGTTGGGCACCTCGAGGTGGTGTAATGGTTAGAAAGCTTGTCTTGCAAGATCAATTACGACTGAGTAGTGAGTACGATCCTCCCTGGGTGCCCCATGCTTTCGGCCTTGCGCCACATCTAAGCCGGGCTTAGAAAATCACTATACTATATATATATATATAAATACTATAGCTGGCGGGTGGAGAAGAAGAGTATTCATACCTTTCTGTTGTGGCAATGAACTCTTCCTCCTCTCATGAATACTAAACACGGAAGTTGGTTGGGGAGCGTAGACGCAGTCTCTGACTGCGTCTACGTCCTTTTCATTCAACTCTCCAAGTCTTCAAGGATGCATGGCCCAGTCGATAACGACGTTGGTCAAATCCAGTGACTAGACCAAAAGACTTGTGAGTTCAATACCAGGCTACAGTAGTGATGACCCCCCCACCAAAAAATAGGCAATTTGAGTTAAAGGGAAATAACTGAGACACCCGGAAGAGGCATGGTACGTGGAACAAGAACAATCTACCCCGGTGGACGAAATAAAGAGTTCGGTGCGAGATTCCAATCACCTGAAGAAGGCCGGAGCGTACAACGGCCGAAACGTTGTGAATATGGCAATGAGGATAACAGCCTGAATAATGTAAATAATCATAATACCTCATCTCAGAGATATAGGCAGATATTTCTCTCCTTATAAAGTTAATTTATTTTTCATTTTTATGCACATTTTTAATGAATGTTGACAGAATATTTTTTGCTGAGGCATAAATAAATTTCCACACGTTGAAACACAGGTTTGCGTACGATCACCGAAGTTAAGGAATGTAGAACCTTGTCAGTACCTAGATGGGTGACCGCTTGGGAATACCAGGTGCTGTAATGGATAACGTTTCGTAATTGTTAATCGGAGAGCCGAGTTCCAGTTCCAGTTGGGTTCGTTATATTCACTTACGCGTAAATATCATTGGGAAGGATATGTTAATTCTTCTTATTCTATGCGACGTGTCACTTCAGGACGTAGCGGATCATGGTTCTCCACAACTTCCTGTCCTGTGTAGCTCTTAGTAAGTCTCGTTTTTTTGTTCTACTCCAATAGCTTCATGTCTCGCACCTCTCGCCTGTGGAACTCCCTTCCCTATTCCAGTTTCCCTGAGAGCTATAATCTCCAACTATTCAAATGTAATGTCAATCGACATCTCCAGTTGTCTTGATCTATCCACTATCCTTCTCCTCATCCTTTCCTCTATCACTCCTATCTGATCTTGCTCCAAATCTTCTGTAACCCCTTGCGTCTTAGTGGCTTCCCGCCTTGCTTGGGGTGAAACGCTTAAAAAAAAAAATCCCTGTTATGTCGTCATACATTTCCACAAGCTCGTTAGGTAGGTTATTTGCTACTTCCTGAAGAAGAAGAAGAAGAAGAAGAAGAAGAAGAAGAAGAAGAAGAAGAAGAAGAAGAAGGAGGAGGAGGAGGACAAGAAGACAAAGAAAAAGACTTCGACGACGAAGAAGAAAAAGGAAAAGGACAAGAATACGAAGAAAGAGACAAAGAAAAGAAAAGAAGAAGAAAAGAAGATGACGACGAAGAAGAAAAGAAGAAAAAGAAAAAAGAATGAGGACAAGAAGAAGAAAAAAGAAGAAGAAAAAAGACGAAAAGAAAAAGAAGGAAAAGAAGACAAAGAAAAAGAAAAAAGAAAAGGACAAGAAAAAAAGACAAAGAACGACGAAGAAGAAACGAGAAGATGAGAATGGAGAAGAAGAAGAAAAGAAGAAGAAGAAAAGAAGAAAAGAAGGAAAAAGAAGAAGAAGAAGAAGAAAAAGAAGGAAAAGGACAAGAAGACAAAGCAGAAGACAAAGAAAAGAAGAAAAAGACGACGACGAAGAAGAAACAGAAGATGATCATGAAGAAGAAAAAGAAGAAGAAGAAAAAGAAAAAGAAGGAAAAGGACAAGAAGACAAAGCAGAAGACAAAGAAAAGAAGAAGAAAAAGACGACGATGAATAATAAGAAGAATATAATGGAGAAGAAGTACATTGAAAAGAAGAAGAATACAAAGAAGAAGAAGAAGAAGAAGAAGAAGAAGAAGAAGAAGAAGAAGAAGAAGAAAAAAGACGACGACGAAGAAGAAGAAGGAAAAGGGCAAAAATATGAAGAAAAAGACAAAGAAAAAGAAGAAGAAAATGCTGACGGTGACAACGAAGAAGAAGAAGAAGAAGAAGAAGAAGAAGAAGAAGAAGAAGAAAAATACAAAATACAAAGGAATAACAGCAGACGACTGAAGTTTTAGAAGACGTATAACTACGTCCACAGCAGCGAAAGTGTTAAAAACAAATTTTCATTGGATTATTAATTTTTAATGACTAAAATCCAAAAGCATTCAAATGTGTGCTTCATTTTCGCAATCATTTGTTGCAGCATCTTCGATTAAGTCTCCTACTCTTTTATTCTCATCTTCTCCTACTCTTCTTATCCTCTTCAATGTCATTCTACTTTCCCGGGTTTTTCTTCATTTATTTCCCTCCCAAATTCTTTCTTTTATGCTATTTCGCCAACCTTCATCTTTTCTTTCTCTTTTTCTCCGCTTTTCTTCATTGATTTCTTCACCCATTTTCCGTTCACTCTTTCTAAACTTTCAATTTCAACTTTCATCCTTCCGTCGCAACTTTCTCCCGCCCTCTTTCCTCCTCCCCACCACTTCTGTCGTTTCCCTTCCTTTCTTTCTCTTTCCCCCCCCCCTACCACGTTCTACTCTCTCTCTCTTAGCCTTAGCTAACTTCTTTCTACATTTTCACGCTTTCCTTTCACCCGACGGCTTCGACTTTCCCTGATTAGAAATATCAGAAACGCGTGTGAAAGAGGAAATCAATAGTTTAAATTTTCAACGGAAATTTTTATTTATTTTCTGCCTTTTTTTTCCCCCTCCGTTTTCGTTTTATGTATTTTAAAATTATTTTGCTTTTGCTTTTCTGCATTCTTTTGTTCTTGCTTTCTCTACGTCCCCTTGTATTATCCTACTTAGCAGAATGTATCTTTAAACAAATTCACAAATAAGGTCAGGACTATTATTCTTTCAGAAATCAGTGAATTCTACGTGTTATCACTGGAATATAAGCAATTAGCATATTTTTATCATACAGGAAAATGAATTCGTGTTTTAATCCGTGCCATCCTCATTTACAAAATCTGTTTTCAACATGGAGGAAAATAAGATGCATTTGAAGCAACAGAAATGTGCTTCGACAAAACGATGCCGAGGATACCGTAGGCCGAACATATAAGCAACGATGAAGTTTTGGAGAAAATGGATACAAAAAGGAAACTAATATTTAACCTTCAGGAAGAGACAGTTGAGGTTTCTGAGGCACATGATGAGGAAAGCGGGCTTGGAAAATCTGATACTCACGGGACAGATAGAGGACAAACGGTACAGAGGAAAACAACGCATAACATAATTGGTGAGCTTGAAGGGTATTCCTGATATTATAAATACTGCGCCTCTCAAGAGGTATGAGGATGTTGTAAGACGAGGAGAGATAATTGAGAGCATCTTGTAAGGACATTGGAATAGTGATCAGACTCTGTATATTTATGGCGGAACAGAGCTTAGGAGAAAGAACAGAAAGACAAAGTTTATTAAGAGCAATAAGGGAAACGAAGTTGTGGAGAGCCATGATCGCCTACATGCTAAGGAAACAGAAAACGTAAAGAAGATACTCAGAATTAGAAACAGACAGCTGAAATTTTCTGGGCACATTAGAAAACTCTCAGAGGGCATATTGAGGGCAAGAGAGATCGGGATGGGTAGCTGTACACCTACATGACGAGCGTGTGTATATGGCAAAACGAATGGCGGAGGCTCTTAGCAAAGTGGGGAATGCTGCTTAGAGTCTCTAGGGATAGGAGGTTGTGGAGACTAATGACCTTCACATTTTGAAGGGCCAGAGTAGTTAGAAGAAGATACGGTTGGTGAAAAATAGTATTAATATTCTTTTTTGAAATTCTAACTGAAGATCATTTTTGTTGTTCGATTAACAAAAATAGTTATTTTTTTTACTCATATTTGTTGGAAAATCCTTGGCATAGCAAAACGGATTACGAAGTTATCTAAAGCAAGAATAATGAACTGTGGACAAATGTTTGGCATTCTGTGGTACTTGAACGCATGTCTGTAACAATCGGAAGAAAATCATATATATATATATATATATATATATATATATATATATATATATATATATATATATATTCATATGACCTATATGAGTTTCATTGGTTAAAGCAATTCACATCTGGTCTTCCCTTTTTTCATTTCTATATCATCCTCATATTCATACTTATCTTTATCTCTTCCTTTTCTTTGAAGAAGGGATTATATCTTGTCTCTCTCAAGCTCAAACAAAAACCATTACAGTTTGCCGGACACTGCCACCGAGAGGACAGGGAAATTCTGTCTTCCTTACCCCTCTGGCATCCTTCTGGAAGTGTCTTCTCGCAAAAATTGACTTTCATAGCTCATGATCCAGAGCTGGACATTGGGGATCTGGGGACAGCAATACAGGACCGAAATGTGTGGAAAAGGCATTGTCAATGGAGTTCCGACCAACCATAGGGAGGTCAAAGGATGATGGTGTGTAAAAAAGGGGAATCTTAATCGTAATACTTCCCGAAAGGAAACTAGACTTACGTCCGTTTCTCTATGAACCTAGTTAGACCTTCTTTTTTTTCCCCTGTGACCTACCGCTGTGGGCTACAGACATCTTTCTTTTCCAGGCTCTACACCGCAACTGCCAATCGTCGCTCTGTCACCTGACATTATTCGCCGGCTGTCAGGTGATCCACTTGACGATCTCAACGAAAGGCACACAATCGTTGTTAGTATCTCTACGTTCTACATTGGCTAATGTTTTCTAGTTCTCTTGCACTCCCATTCTTTTCTGTAGGACCTACCGCTGTAGGTTAGAGGCATCTTTCTTCTTCTCCCTCCAGCTATGGGTAAATAGTATGAGAGACTGGGTTAAGTTAGTTTGGGGACCTTGTGGCACTTAGTGCACCAGGCCTCTATTCGGCACATTCAAAAAGTGTGGATGGTTCTGCACAAAACCTTCACCACTATAATCAAATCATATGTGCAGATGTCTGGGCTTTCGGTTCCTAGGAACTGAGATACTTGACTCTCACACATCGAATACGACGGGAGAGTCCACCACCATATATATATATATATATATATATATATATATATATATATATATATATATATATATATATATATATAGGGGGCACCTCGAGGCGGAGTAATGGTTGACAAGCTTGTCTTGCTAGAACAATTGTGACTGAGTGGTGAGTTCGTTCCTCACTGAGTGCCCCATACTTTCAGCCTTGTGTCACATCTAAGCTACGCTTAGAAAATCAATATATATATATATATATATATATATATATATATATATATGTGTGTGTGTGTGTGTGTGTGTGTGTGTGTGTGTGTGTGTGTGTGTGTATTAATACCCTTAGGAAAGATAGTAATCCTTCTTCTCCCTCCAGCTATGGGTAAATAGCATGAGAGACTGGGTTCTATAGCCATGGATGGCAACTGGTCTAGGAGAAGGACAACTCTGAATTCAAAACCTGCGGATGGTCTCTGATGTTCGATATATTTTATGAATATATTTTAATATAAGTATGTATAATTATAATTAAATAAGCGTTTGAATGGAATTTTCCTGTACTTGTTTGTGTGTGTGTGTGTGTGTGTGTGTGTGTGTTATTGCATCATTACTCTTTGCCTCGACACGCTGTGATTAAATATAGATAACTGTCGACAGGAGAATAATAGATTACTATTTATCTTCCGCTGGATTCCAATAGAAATGTTATTTTTGGGAAGGTGCCAACTGTAAAGAAATCCTTTTCCTAATATTTTCTCACTTCCTCGGCACACCCACATTGTTATGGGAACTTACCCATAATAATAATGGACTATTCCTGACATTATAAATACTGCGCCTCTCAAGAGGTATGAGAAGATTTGTAAGACGAGGAGAGATAATTGAAAGCATATTGTAAGGACATTGGAATAGTGATACTTGTCGAGACAACAACTCTAACCAAATCTGATAGTCATTACTAATACTTCTACTTCTTTGTATTATATTTCTGTTGTAATATATCTTTGTATTCCATACCTGTGTTCGTGTTATTCTTTCATTGGTCCATCACCGTGGTTCAAGGAACTTGGACCATAACACACATGAATAATACTTGTCCTAAAATTTGGAATAAGAAGTAGAGAAGTGGAAATAATAATAATAATAATAATAATAATAATGGAACTGGAACAAAATGCAGCCTATAAGTACCTAGGAATTAGTGAAGATGAAATACAGCATACCCAAATGAAGTAGAACGTAAGAAAGGAGTATTCCTGGCATGTACGGTCTGGTACTGAATACCGAGTCGAATTCAAAAAAAAAAAAAAGAAGAATATCAGCCATAAACACCTTGGCTGTCCCTGTGGTGCGAAACACTTTCAACATTCTTAACTGGACCATAGCTGATATTAACCGAATGGACGTCAAAACGAGAAAGCTTTTCGTCTGCCATCACATGCATCATCTCAAAGCTGATGTTGATCGTCTGTATGTGCCCAGATCCGAAGAAGGTAGAGGATTAGTTCAACTAGAACTGTCTTACAAAACTACAACAATTTGCCTTCACTGTTATCTGGAAACTACAGACGACTGGATGATGATATGTGTCAAAGAATATGAACGTAGTGAGCGACTTTATTCCGCATTAAAGGAGGCCAACAAATTCAAAATTGAGTTTCGAATGGGTTTAGAAATACAAGTAAAACATAATACTCCAACTGAAGCTGTAAAATACTAAAACAAAAAGGAAACGGACCAGATACAGAAACGATGACAAGATGAACAGCTTCACGGCCAATACTTTGCCTGTACCAAACAAACTGGTGTAGACAAACGTTGTAACCATCAGCGGCTTCGTAGTGCTGAAACCGAAGGTTTTATACTTGCTACACAAGACCAAACCAATATTGATGACTAAAAAATAATGAAGCACATGTACAAAAATTGAGTTATCCAAATGCAGCTTCTACGGAAAGGAAACTGAAAGAAATTGGTATGAACACCACCCAAATCCGATTACAGAGATAGGATCTTGAGATGTTGTGAGTTTTCCCGCGTGTCGGTGTATGAATCAAGACAAACACAGTTGTAGAGGAAAATACTGGTATATTTGTAAAAACAATTAACAATAGAGTGATTAGTAGAACGAAGGTTGGTTAGTACGAAACAATATCCAAAGTCTATAGTCCAACGGTATGTACCGGGTAAGCTTATCTGGACTGCTAACACTGACGCTCTCTCTCTGACGCTCTGTCACTCTCTCTCCAGAGCTGACTTATATAAGAGGGACCAGTCCATTACTAGTTAGAAGGTGGGTGCGCCCCAACAGATCTGTAACAATTTTATGGGACAAAACAATACAGAAAAAACAATCAAAGCTAATTGCCCAGACATCGTTATTAGACACCGCAAACAAAAAATTGCCTCCTTATTGATATGGATGTCCCTGCAGACGTCTATGTATCGTTGAAAATCTTCGAAAAGCTATCAAAATACAAGAACCGTGAAATCGATCTCTCAAAATGTGGCACATTAGAACATTAACGATTCCTGTTGTAGTTGGAACCCTCAGATTTATTGGAAAAGATTCCAATAGACTCATCAAAGGGATTCCATGCCTTAAAGAAATGCAAAAACTTGTTCTCCCAAGTAGAGTCCACACCTTACGAAGGGTTTTATCTATGTAAAATATTTGTGATTTGTTTTTTTAATTGCTTAGTGGAAAATGTCATGATGCCATTTCTGACCTCAGGTCTCTGGGCGGGACCTGGATATAAATGAGTACACATCAGAAATCAGAGGAAATAATAATAATAATAATAATAATAATAATAATAATAATAATAATAATGTAGAAATCTCAACCTCGCTTGGATAGATTATCGTAAAGTTTTCGATAGTCTGCCAAACACTTTGATCCTTAAGGATTTGGAAATGTACAAAGTATCGTCGGTGATAGTAAACTTCTTAAAATATCGCATGAAACTCTGGCAAACCACATTACACCTAAATCATACCAAAGGTACTGCCACATCCAGTTGTTTGAATATCCGAGAAATCTTTGAAGGCGACCTCCTCTCGCCCCTTCGGTTCTGTCAGTCCTTAATCCCCCATTCGCATAAACTAAACAGTAATAACCATGGATACAAAAAAGAAAGTGTTTAATCGCCTATTCTACATGGATGATATCAAACCCTTTGCGAAAGACGACAATCAGTTGAAGGATATCCTCAGTACTGTAAAACCTTTTTGGGATGACATCGATATGAATTTCGGATTAGATAAATGTGCAAAGGTAACACTCAAGAAAGGAAGAATTAAAGAAACACACTGAATTGATCTAAATTTTGTCGCTAAGATTAGGGAATTGGAACAAGAAGATGCCTATCAATACCTAGGAATCAGCGACGATGATGGAATACAATCCAAAAATGAAGGAAAAAGTAAGAAAAGAATACTACAGGCGTGTGCATTTGGTTTTAAATACCGAATTAAATCCACAAAACAGATTATCAACCATAAACACTTTGGCTGTCCCTGTGGTTCAACATCTCACATTGAACCATAGTTGAAATTAATCGAATGGATGCCAAAACGAGAAAGCTTCTCATTTGCCACGCATGCATCATACTGAGGTGGCCAGATCCGAAGCAGGCAGAGGATTAGTTCGACTAGAACTGTCTTACAAAACCACAACAATTGGTCTTCAAAGATAGCTGAAAACGACAGAAGGTTGGGTGATGATCCGTGTCAAGGAACATGAAAGTAATAAAGTCGCTTATTAAAGCGAGTTTATTCCGTAATAAAGGAAGCGAACAAATTCAAAAGAGTATTACAAGTTCGTGAATAAGTACAAGTAAACAATAATACATCTACTGCAGCTCTCTCACACACACACACACACACACACACACACACACACATATATATATATATGTAAAACTTTGCTGCTACAAACATTGAAGAAATTTGTTGCTATACTCATAGTTGAGTAATTCTTTTATATAAAGGGTTTCGACGATTTTATGCCTTTACATATTATTATTTTGACGGAGTATTGGTGTGTTTTCAACTAATATCTGTCTAAACTGTGAATGTGGACATCCTTGGTCTGAGATTGAACTATGCTCATCCAAGTGAATAGTAAGATTTCTCGTCAGCAAAGTTGTTTTAACACCAAGATACGTATTAACATTTTTATCTAAGATGCAATCTCCCAAAGGAAACTCAAATTGATATACAATGTTGGTGTTTTGTAAGATGATAGTTGCTGAAAAAGGATTGTTTTAGACGAGTATACTGTTTGTATTAAATTTAGTATAGTATATAATTAATTTAATTTTTTTTTATTTGGATCAGCGGGGAGATATATTAGTGTTTATGGGTCTTTGAGACTTTTTACCTTCTGCTTATAGTTAGAATGCACTTGATTACGGTATTAGCGGTTTGATAGGTTTAGAGTTATTTGATGATATATTGTGTTCATTTTTATTTATGGTTATATTCCTAGAAATGTATAAAGGTTAAAAACACAATTAAAAAACTGTATTATTAGCCGACGCGTTCCGTCCAATGTGGACTTTTTCAAGGCAAAATTAAAATGAATTTATTGAAAACAAAGTAACAATTAACAACAAAACAAGATGTCCTGAGCAAATAGAAAAATTTAGAAAACGCTGTTGTATTCATATTGTCAACTGATAATTACGTCAAGTACATTCACGTGTAGAAATATTGTTTTTATTGCTGTGTTTCCGGATTCAACCATTTTCTTTTGATTTCTTGATATCGCTGTGTAAGTTGGCTTGGGAGAGTAGTGATACTATTAGGAAAGGTGATATTGGGAAAAACCTTGCTGTAGATTAATATGTGTATAATATTCAATGGCGAGGTCTCTTTTGTGTTTTATAGATGAGTTTTTTTTTTTTTTTAAATTTCAGCTTGTTTCTCTAATATATTGGGAGGAACAGTTTTGGCAATATATATTATAAATACCTGCTTCAGAAATATTATTGCTATTAGTGTTTGAGGATCTGAGTATATCCATGATAGTTTTGGAAGTGTTTGTGATTACTTTAAGATTATTTAGATGTGATAGGTTATTCTGGATAGTGGACGTGACAGAGTTGGTCGGTAGTATTATGCATCTGTTTTCATGTGATTTATTATTGCGGATTATCTTATTATTTTTGTTTCGCTTGTATATTTTATATGCCTTTCTTCTTGCGTTGTGGATGAAATATGGGTATTGTGGGTTTTTGAATGTATTTTTTATGTATGTCTCTTCTTCATGTAAATATTGGGGGCTGCAGATTCTTAATGCTCTCAGATAGAAACCTATAATAATTCCAGATTTAATTTTAGAAGAGTGATTTGAGTAGAAACTGATCAGGTCATTTATGTTTGTAGCCTTTCTGTAAACGTCAAAATTGAGTTCGTTAGTGTTTCTGTGTAACATGATATCTAGGAAGGAAGAGTGTTGTTGGTTTCAGATTCAAAAGTGAATTGTAGGTTCCTGAGAATATAAGCATAAATAAAAAATAAAATAAATACAATAGGAGAGAGAAAATGATTGATTTGTTTTTTTTATGGCTTATCGATATATTTAAGGTTATTTAAAGCCGAAACATATTTGGGGATTGTAAGAATTTTTTTAGATAATCATGGTTTTTGATGCATGACTTACCGTTGCTGGAAGAATAAATTGTGTATTCATACCTTTCCGAAATAAGTAAGCGAATATAACGTACCCGACTAGAATTCGAACGCCGCCCTCCGATTTGTCATTCCGAGCCTTTATCCATTAAACGATACACATATACAAGCTTACAGCTTCTGGTACTCCAGAACGATGATCCATCTAGGTATTGACCAGGTTTATCGTTGCTTAACTTCATTGGTCGGACGAAAACCGGTGTATTTTATTAAACCAATATTATCTTAATTCCATTATGTAATAAACACTATAATATATTATATTCAGTACTTATGAACACTAATATGTATGTCCCAATCCTCATAAATACGTTGGACACTATTGTAAGTGGTGGGTAATATGACCATCACTATCTGTGGTTTACCTACTTCACGCCGCTGGTGAGTATTGTATTTTGTTGATGTTATAAAGATTACCATTTCATTTCCAACCTCCGTTTTGGTTATTCCTCATTCAGTAACCCTTTCTAGGTTACAACAATATCTATCTATCTATCTATCTATCTATCTATCTATCTATCTATCTATCTGTTATATACCGTATCTATGAACACTATCTGGTATGTCCCAATCCTTATAAATACGTTGGACATTATTGTAAGTGGTGGGTAATATGCTGTCTAAATAGTCCACCACTAGAAGTGGTTTACCTGCTTCATGCCGCTGGCGAGTATTGTATTTTGTTGATGTTATAAAGATTACCATTTCATTTCCAACCTATGTTTTGATTAATCCTCATTCAGTAACCCTTTACAACATATTATAATTATTTAGGATTTATGAAATGATCAAACAGAATAAATATGCCAGAATAATAAAAAGATGATGACAAAAATAAGAACAAAAGGAATGAGAAAAAAGGGAAAAATGAATGAAAAAATAAAATAATAAATGAAAAAAAGTTAATAAAATTAAATAATAATAATAATAATAATAATGACAGACAATAAAAACAATGTGTGTGATAATAAATAATAATGAACCAATTTAACCTTGACAGACGGAAAGAAAAACAATAGATATCAAAGATGATCTTAATTTTTTAATAATACAAAAAATTGTTTCACATGTACAGCCTACACCTTTGAAGGGCTTTACTTATGCAAAATAATCAAACTGTCAGTGGAAAATTTCTGAACCATGATTTAACCAGAAATCGGACTTTCGTTATAAAAAATTGATCCATGAAAGAAATGAAGGGCTTTATATAAAAACAGATCCAAATCAGTGGAAAATGTCATGATACCATTTCTGATCTTAGTATAATCAAATAATAATAATAATAATAATAATAATAATAATAATAATAATAAGAAGAAGAAGAAGAAGAAGAAGAATTCTTTTGTCAATGAAAATGTCATGATGCCATTTCTAACCTTAGATCCCTGGGCGGGACCCGGAAAGAAATGCGTAAACGCCAGAAATCAAAGGAAATAATAATAATAATAATAATAATAATAATAATAATAATAATAATAATAATAATAATAATCACTTTTACTAATAAAAACTTGAATAATAATTTAAAATTTTATTTCCTAATAATAATTTTCTTTTTTCTAATAATACTAAAAATAATAAAATATAGTAATAATAATAAAAAAAACAATTAAAAAGTAAGGATGAAAATAAAAAAGACTTGGAACCAAACGAGAAAAGAGTGCCCCCCCACTACCAATTCCAATGGCAGCAACAAAAGAGAAAGTTAAGAAAGCTGAGAAGAAATGTTACTTTAATCCTCAAAAAAAATGATGCTTTATGTGTTAGTCTCTCAGATGTTATGTCTCTTATCGATCGCCTACGATTCTGGATAACTTGAGCCAACATTAATATTCCCTGTTTTCTTTCGTCACTGATCGATCACGACAGTAGCTCATCTGGGAAAAGTTTAAACTTTAAGCTGATACCGTCAAATTGATTTTTTTTTTTTTTATCAAAACCCCTGCCCTCATCATTCTGGATTCTTGTATTTTTATGCCAATAAATATCTACTGTCGATGTGCTTTTTTTTCTGATTTAGAGATTATGTCGAAGATCTACGCAACGCAGTTTGTTCTAGAGCAACCATTTTCACCTTCATCCAGAGTTGAATTTAATGAGCTTACGGTTAAAAAAAAAAAAATGGTCGACTTTACCTGTTAATGCGATTTTTTTTTTTTAACTTTTAAGTATCTTCCAATCAAATGTCTGATTTTGCTGTTGATTTTCGCGGGCAAAGAACATTTTGTCTTTAGCGTCTTCGATTCAATTTTCACTCAAATCGGTAAACAATTTGAAGTCATGTGACCCAATTAAAAATCAATACCATTTTTGCGTTTCTCCGTTTTCTTTCTCTCTCTTTATTGCTCCCTATATTTTGTTTCTTTCCTTTTCCCTTTTAATCATTCTTTATCTTCCTCAATTATTTCCACTCTCTATTTTCTCAACCAACACAACCACCACCATCACAATCGTCGACATTATCCATTATATTTCCATGTTTTTTGCAACCGAACTACTTCAAAATAAAGGACTTTCTTCTGTACATATGATTAAAACTCGAATTCATCTTTCAGTCTGTTACTTGAGATAGAAATTGAAATGCAATCGTTAAAAAAGAAAAAAATAATGTAGAAATTTTAATAATTATTCAAATTTGGTTAAGCACCAATAAAAGTTCTATATTAAAGAGATTTTAAATGTTTTTTTCTGGATCATTTTTCTGGTTTCTGGAAAATATTTAAAGTTCTATGTAAATATTTTCTTGTCTCGTACTTCTTGTTTGTGGAACTATCTTTCGGACTTCCTTCCTAGTCATCTTCGATATTCAAAAGATTAAATGCAATGTCAATCACTATCCTCAGCAATCTTAATTCCTGTTCGATTACTCTCTAATATTTCTTCTTTTTCTTATATTCTTTCACAACCAGTAATCTATTTCGTCTTAGTGGCTTTATTACCTTACTTTGGGTGAAATGATTAAAAAATAAATAAATTATCTAATGTCTGGATACTTTTGGCTTTCATAAGGTATTATTGAAGTTGTTTGTATATTGTACTTTAAAATCAAAACATAACACACACTGCCACGTGAGGACGGGAAGACGAGAAGACAAGATATTTGAAAATATAGATATATTAGATACAGAACAAAAAGAAACACTCACGGACGTTTTATTATTATATAAAAAGGCGTCCTGGGTATGACCATGAACTATATCCGCGTCCTGGGTAAGACGATAAACTACATTCGACAGCAAGGCCTCTGTTCAGGAGGCATTCAGGAGCGTGGAACCACCTCTTAATTGCTTGTGTTCCCAAGTCTACCCAGACGCGAGGTGGTAGCAGCTGTTAGGGTCCCAGATATGAGCAAATAGTTAACCTCAAACTGGGTACAAAACACTATGAAAGTGTAAAAATAGGTTTTAATACCAGCAATCAATTTTTAAAGAAAAAATTATTAACAGCAATCAGTTTTTGAAAAAAAAATATTACCAGCAATACAATTTTAGAGAAGAAAAAACAGCAATACATTTTTAGTAAAAAATATTACCAGCAAAAAAAAACAAAAACAAAAAAACTTGTCGCCATTAAATAATCCATTGAGGTTAATATTACATAAAACAAACAAACAAACAAAAAACAATTCAAAAGTTTGAAGGCACACCCAGAATTACTATGGGATGTATTTGGCAGAAAAGTGAAAAAAAAAAAAAAAAAAAAGGCAAAAAGTGCTCTTAGAGTCATTGAAAATAGAATGGAATCAGTTATCAAACATACATTTTGAGAAACTTTCACAACGAATCCCAAAACTTTGTGCTGCAGTAATCAAGGCAAGAAGAGGATATTTTGACGCGAACAAAATTTAATCATAAATTTCTTTTTCTTTTTGTCATAATAAAATTTCTAATAAAAAAATCGTCTCCCTTTCTTTAACCATGCATAATAAGTTTCTCTTAATTAAAGTACAAAACAACTACTATGGGGGCCAATTAAAAATACTAGGGATGGCCTAAAGCTTTTGAATTATATACACTACATGCAAAAGATTTGGAGAAATCTGCATTTCTTTCAAAAGAACGCCTGAAAGTAAAAGATAACAAAATTAAAATAATGACTAAACTATAAAAAAAAAAATTATCATACAACAGCATCATATTTTGTTTCCTTCAATAAAACCACCATCTGCATTAATTACTGAATTATAAATTCTTGGTATTTTTCCAACAGATTTTGAAATAAAAGTAGATGGAAGATTTTCTCAAGCATTCTTCAAGCTCATTGTCATACTTTGGTTGTAATATATTTGAACTTTCCTATCCAATACACCTCATATAAATTCAAGGAGAAATAGGTCAGGAAATTGAGTTGGCCATGTTCAGAAAAGAAGCTACTTGTACGCATACATGAAAAAAATAATTACACACACATACACACACACATATATGGTGTGTGTGTGCGCGCGTGCGCGCATGTGTCTCTATGTTATTTTATATTTAACTCTCTAGTTTTTACATTAGGAGGTTTCAATTGTTCCCAGTATTTTTATTTAAATATCATTAAATTCTTTAATTATATTTAAATATAAAAAGTTATATATATATATATATATATATATATATATATATATATATATATATATTCACCCATGTTTCTGACAAGATAGAAATTGTGTGTGCGTTTGCTTCCTTTTTTTATGGAATAGCGCACATTGCTGGTGAACCGGAAGTTATCTGGGAGTGGGCTATAAATTACTTAGAGGATTTGAAGTGTGTAGTCACAAAGATGGAAAAAATTGTAGCTAACGAAAGGTACACAAGTTGATACCCAATCAGTATCGGCTGGGTAACCGTGGAGAAGGGGATATGGTGTTGAAAGACCCGAAACCCCTAATGAACCTCATCTAGAAACATCACTGATGATGTGTACCAAAGCAAAACAGAAGCTAAAAACTTCCAATTCAATTATAGAAATTAAATTAAAGTACTTCGTTCTGTTTCATTTTCACGTTTCGCTTGCAAGGGAAACAGATCTAGGTACTTTAATTTAATTTCTATAATTGAATTGGAAGTTTTTAGCTTCTGCTTTTGAAACATGGCAATTCTTGTGTAGCGGTGGATCATATTTAAAAAAAATAATTATATATATCATAAATAATTATATATATATATATATATATATATATATATATATATAAAAAAAAATTATATATATATATGTATATATATAGATTCTACATTCAACTCCATCACTTGATAAGACACCAGAAGTGTTGAAACAAAATGTCTATTTTTGTAGTGATTTTATAACATTTTTATATTATAATTTTCGAATAAATAATTATATTTGCTCTACTCTGTATTGAGCACTCTTTTAAGAATAGTATTTGTTGATTATTGGAATTTATTCTGTATACACCAATCCTATACTTGTATATATATATATATATATATATATATATATGTGGGGTGGTATGCATACATATATATATATATGTGTGTGTGGGGTGGTATGTATATATATATATATATATATGGATGGTATGCATATATATATATATATATATATATGTGTGTGTGGGGTGGTATGCATATATATATATATATATATATATATATATATGATTTATATATATATATATATATATATATATATATATATATATATATATATATATATATGAGAGAGAGAGAGATGTGTATATAAACTGAGAAGAAATATAAGTGTGGGTGAACTAGAATGTATGATTTGTTCATGTGCGTGCGTTTTATGTCTTCATGAGTGTGCTGCTATTTACCGACTGTTTTACCTGAATGTGTCATTTGAAACCCCAGCAGAACGCATATCATGATGACCTTCAACGATATTCTTCTTATTATTATTTTTTCCTTTTTTTAATTTCTTATGCTATTTTTAGTTTTGCTTTCGACAATCTCAGGAAGACCTTTCGTGATTAGATATGTAGTTTATATCGGTTTATTTTTCTTTTAAATTCCCCGATATATTTATGACCTGTGATCACGACAGCTTCATTAAAGCTACTCTTGTAACATAGTGAATTTCTCCTTTAATTGCTAAATGCCGTTTGCATAGCTTGCAAGAAAGACGGTGGCCTCGTTATGACTTAACATTATCAATCTGGTATCGCAATGAATTTGATCAACATTGGGTACCAGAGGACCCTGGTTCTGTGCTAAAGTTCGGCTTCCAAATAATATATAAGAAAATAAAGATTTCAAGTTATGAAAACACACTTTATTTTTTTAATTTTTTTTTTATCTCTGACGCTAAGTCCAGTCTCTATCAGAAAATCAGAGAAAAAAGCTTGTTGTTGTTGTTCTTCTTCTTCTTCTTCTTTGTGATGAGTCCGTTCAAGACATTGGCGATCACGATTAAGATTGTGGCCGCCAATGCCGAATCCCGGTAGGGTTTCCAATTCTCTAAGAATTGCCTCGCTGTATAGTTTGAACAGGTCCGGTGAGAAGACTCATCCTTGCCTTACGCCCCTTTCTATTTGTGTATATTAACTGAACTCGTTCCCTATGCGGATACATGCTGTCTGCTGCCAGTATAAGTTCTTGATTATTCTGATATATTTCCCCAATATATCAATATTTAGCGTGGGGGCGGGAATAATAATGATTTAGTGATATAAGTATTACTAATTTACCTATAGCTGGGGTGGGGGAGAAGGGTTGGATTGATACCTTTTCCAAGTGTATTTGCGCGTAAGTGAATATAACGAACCCAACCGGAATTAGAACTCGGCTCTTCGATTAACAATTCGAAACCATTATCCATTACATCACCTACGCATTCAAGCATACATTAGCTGGTATTCCCTAACGGTCACTCATCTAGACACTGACGAAGTTCAACGTTGCTTAACTTCAGTGAGTGTTGTATCTCTCTTTCAATGTGTTCATAAAGGTAAATGTGTGTGTCATCTGCGTATTTTATGTTGTTAAGGTTTTGACCGCCAGTGCTAAATCCCGGTAGGGTTTCCAATTCTTTCAGAATTGCCTCGATGTATTGCCTCGGTGAGAAGACGCATCCTTTCTATTTTTGTATATTAACTGAACTCAATCTCTATGCGTATACATGCTGTTTGCTACCAGTATAGGTTCTTGGTTATTTTGATATATTTCCCGAATATATCAACGTTGCTGAACAGTTCCATTAGATCCTTGTGGTGTACTTTGATGACGGCCTTTGCATAGTCTATGAAATATAGGTACATGTCCTTCTTCATCTATATCGCTCTTTCTGAAAACATTCTGAGCATGAATATCGCGGTCCTTTTGAATCTGGTGATTATTAGTTTCTATTCGGATTATCATAATAACTCCACTTCTCATCTCCAAAAAGAATCCTACCTTAGATACGTTCTCTTCCGACAATATGCACTTTTTTTAAATAATCGATCAATATTCAATATCTGGCCGTTGGTGGTATAAAATTATTTCAGTTGGAAATAATACGCTTTCAGAAATGGATATGACTTACCAAATTGACGCAACGTTAATATTTATTTATATTTAAAAGTAGTGGGCGAGCAGTTAGAAACTTAGCGTTCCGATCCTGGAAGCCGGGTTCGAATCTTACCATAGTCGATTTGTTAAAGAGATGATCATCCTCAGCGTGCGACATTGTTATGAAGTTCCTGCTAGATCCAAACCTTGTAATAGAAAATTGGTACACGGAACTATATGAAAGTCTTCAATGGTGGAGCTAGCACGAAGTCACAAGTCATCATGACTGAGGCTTTGAGCGTACTGACTTTTTTTTAAACTGATGAATATACCATATGTGCCCTCCCCCCATAAACTGTAAATAAAAATTTGCTCAGCTTCTATGTGCTGTGTCCTTTCAGGACGTGTGCGATAGTGGCTCTTCGCGATTTCCTGTCCTTTCCAACTCTTAGTAAATTTTGTCTTTACACTATCTCTCCTAATCCCTATTCTGCCAACAATTTACACAAGCTCACTGCATTCCGCTGTCCCGTTTGCCTTTAATATTATGTCAGTGTCAAATTTTCCGAGCTCTTTTCTCATCATGTAACCTAGTAATTTTGTTAAGTATAAGTGCCCTTTTTGTTTCCCTTTTATCTAAAACGTTGCCGTTGCTCACATGGGGCCTCAAGTCCTCTTCTTCTGTGATGAGATTCTCCAGCATTTACTATCTTTCTAACGAAATCTTCCTCTTTCTTAATACTTTGCTTAGCTTTTGTAAGGCATCTTTCGCCACCTCAATACGCCTTCGGATCTCGGTTTAGCATTTTCCGTCCTCTGTTAAAACACTCCCCTTATATTTGAATTTTTCTACTTGCTTGATTTTTGGCATCTCCAATGTTGGGTCCTTTTTTTTTACAATGATGTTCACCCTGTATAAAGCCTGAGAGCCACTTGAGCCAGATGGTTGTAGATTAAGAGTCACAGTTTATGCGGAATAAAACGGTTAACTCTTGACTTGAACAGGTTAAGATTGTAGTGATCGGGGAAGCATCTGCTTGGGAGTCGGTTCCACAAAATTCGTGGACTCCAGTGGAACTTACATCTTTCCATTGGAATAGGAAGGGAATGAAGGTGGTCCGCTACAATGTTCGTAGTATGGCCGGTCTTATGCGTGAAGGTTAGAACTGGTGGAAGTAAGGAATGCAGTTCGTCCGAGCACTTTCCATGAAAAAAAATCGATGAAGCAGCGAGAGTCTTGCAACGTTACGTCTGTAAAAAAGGGTTCGTAGGGCGGAAAATACTTTGTCACCTGTAAGGACGTGGAGATGTTTTTCGATTCTATGCCCACTGGGAAGTGAAGACTGAGCAGCTCCTGTCCATATATGTCAACAATGTCTTCTTTTTAGTTGCAATATAAACTATATGCTGAGTTAGTGATTGCAACAAAGATTAGCGAGTTATTCTGTTAGACAAACATACTTGCAAACGAATCGCTAACCATGCTATATTATTATACTATTAGCTTATACTATTATAATATAATATAATATAATATCTTACTTATTATAAGACGCAGATTGTGTGTGTGTGTGTGTGTGTGTGTGTGTGTGTGTCTGTATGTTTATATATTGGATCGGATTTCCTACATTTTTCAACCGATTTCAACAAAACTTCACAAGACTACGTAAAATTACCTTGCCGTGGTTCTAACAGCGCCAAAAATTGGAAAAAACACAATTGTTTTTGCACGAAATCAATTTGAAAACACGATTAAGAGGCATCACAAGAAGGAAAGAGGGACAACTCATATCGAGTTATACTTATTATAAAACCCAGGTTTTGTGTGTGTGTGTGTGTGTGTTCGTTTATACATGGGATCGGATTTCCTACATTTTTCAACCAATTTCAACAAAATTTCAATTTTTTTTTTGGCAGATAGTGTTTCTTATTGTCTTGCACACTTTTTTCTTTATTTTTACATTCCGAATGCTTTAAAAATTCCATTTACAAGACAATTGTTTATAATAAAATTCTATTCAATCGATAGACTCATAACGATTGAAAACAATGTTTATGTTTGAGTTTGGGTTTGACTAATTCGTTAAAAAAAAAAAAAAAAACTAATTAAGACATGCTTGTCCATCAACCTTAAACAATAATCTTTGTCAATTTTATTTTTCAGTCTTTATGATGGTCGATACTTGATTTATCTCTTACTGTTACATCCCTGGGCAACGCCGGGCTCTACTGCTAGTATATAATATAATTATATTATATATATAATATAAATATAACATAATATTATATTATATTATACTATTAAATTAGTTATCCTATTAGACAAACATACTTACAAATGAATCGCTAACCTTGCTGTACTATAGGTGGACAGATATTGCCTTTTATTTTCTTCTTTATGACATATCGTTAATAGAAAATTTATCATTGTTTTTCTGTTAGTTTCAAGAAAGCACTTCAAGCGTTTACGTCTTTTAACGTAAAAACAGCACTATGCTAAAAATTAATCACCACCCAACGTTTGTGTCCACATGATGGTTTCAAGTTGTAACGTTAAAGGCTTGCAGGTATAAGCAATTGAAGAAACATCACCTTTTTTCAAGAATTTTATACGTTTTGCTGTTAGCTATTTTATATATTGTAAGGCCTTTGTCGCTATAAAAACTGTGTTTACGTATTTAAGTTTCTAAAGAAATAATGGATTTATTGTTAATCTGATATTTTTATTAATTCAAACGTTATTTTTGGGTGGATACCCTGTGTTTGAAATGGACGACCTTGCTGGGCTGTAACGCACTCTGTAGCCGAGTGGTCTAAAGAATAAAATAGTTGGTTCTCCAACAAAGGGAGACACAGGTTCGAATACTGTCGAAAGCACATTTTCTTTATTCATTTTTTTTCGAGTGCGCAGACTGACAAACATAATGCATACTCCGTAAAATAAAAAAAGGGAGGTCTATTTAAACACGGGTATCAACTAAATAACACATTAATTTTGACTTATTTGCATTATTGTATCTTATAATGGAAAAAAAAACGCCAGCATAAGGATAGAAAATGGATTCAGTAAATACACAAAAATAGAAGAGAGTGTCAGACAAAGGCGCACCTTCTCACCGGACTTATTCAACCGGTGAGGCGTTCTACCAGGATTCGTTGTTGGTGGCTACAATTTTAACAACAAAATATATGCAGATGACACAGTGATGATAGCAAACACAGAAAGATAACTACAGGAAGATCTAAATAAATTAGTAAAGGCGGGAAGAAAGGATTAATTGTTAGAAGACAGTGTATTGTTGTAAACAAAAAGTAAAGCTAGTTACTGTAACAGCGGGCGGAAATTGTGAATCCGAAAACCGAAAGGACATTGGAATAAGGAAAGATGCCTTCCAAAAACTAAGCAAAATATAAAGAAGCAGAAAAATTTCCTTAGAAAAATAAAACTGAGTTCTGAACTGTTATGTAATATTACATCTATATCGCAGTGAATGCTGGCCAATGAATCTCCTCGGTGATGAAGAGGCTTGAGGCAACAGAAAGGTGTTTCTACAGAAGGATACTAAGAATACCAAGGACTGATCATGTGGGTAACGAGGAAGTTGTAAGGAAAATGGGGAAAATGCGTATATTTAGAATCAGAAAGAAAAAAATGAAATCGACATTGTGGGCGATGAATTATTTTACCCCCTGCAATCCATTATTCAAAGAGGAAGCATCACAAACCTCTTGTTGTTCTAGCGCTAGTTCCATGAAAAGTCTTCAAATGAACTACATTCCTTTGTTCCCCAATTCAAACCCTCACAGCTAAGACTCACCATGCGATGGACATTTTATCGAAACACCCATATTCCATTCGTATTTCATTGGTGAGATGGAAGTACCACTCAAACGTTTTCATATGAACAGATACTTTGTGGAACTGACTCTCAAGAAGATGCTTATCCAATTACTTTAATCTTAGGCTTTCAAAACTAACGATTATCTTTTCAGCATATCGTTATAAACTCTGTCCTGTTAAGGCATGCCCTGTAATCTTGTATAGTGTGAAAATTATTAAAGATATAAGGCCACAGATGTTTGCTTCTTAGAAGAATCTGTTATACTTGCAAAAGTCGAATCGATTGTTCTTGTCTATGCGATAAGACAGTGAATATAGAAACAAAAGCGGAAACATTCATATGCAGAGATCGATAAATTTGCGAGCTGCCTAATGTCACAGAGTAAAAAATTCAATCGTTAGATTTCTTTTACCTTGAAATCTGCATTTACATAAATCATCGTAGTGGAGATTAGATCAGTAATGCTATCGTTATTTTAATTCAGTCGACCATTTTATTCTGTTTGTATGTAGTAAAAATGGCGGGCGATAAGACAACTCAGAATGAGGTAAAACTAGTCTCTCCTAATGACACAATTATAACATGGCTTTCTAGTTCGAGATTTGTTACTGCTTGAACTGACTCAAACCCCGTTCCCTAAAGACACAGATTAGACTGGTTTTGAACTCAGCTGGAAAACAACTTCGTTATGTTATTTGTTGAACTCCTTTGTGGAAGCAATTTTTACATATCAGAGACTGCAACAAAAGGGATGCTTACATGTATTTATTTTTCCCCTGCCATTTTAGAAAAGCTCTACCTCAAATGACTGGCGATGGGACCGCTTTCAAATATATATATATATATATATTTTCAAATATATTTGCCTTCACGCAGTTTTTCTTAAATGTCACCCTACCATTTTCATTTGCATATTAAGCAAATATTAAGTCATCTCTTTTTCAGGACATGGATGATCATGGCTCTCTACGACTTCCTGTATTTTGATAATCTACGTAGCATTTGACTATTTACCAGGCGTCTTTGCTTCTGTTTTGGTATCCATTCATGTCTTTTCTTTTTATGTGCCCATGTACTTTCAGGGCGTGGATTGTCATGACTCTCCACAACTTCCTGGATGTTGTTGCTCTAAGTAAATTGTGAATCATTACCATCTTCCTCTTCTATCCTCCGGTCACTTCTTTTTCTTATGGGGCTTCCAGCCACATCACTTTGAAACACTGTATGATCGTTGAAGTTAAGCAACGTCGATCCTGGTTAGTACCTAGATGGGTGACCCAATAGGAATAGCAGGTGCCGTAAGCTTGGATGTGCGGGTGGTGTAATGGATAATGGCTCGGAATTGTTTATCGGGGAGCATAGTTCTTATTCCAGTTGGGTTCACTTACGCGCAAATACACCTGGGAAAAATATGAATCCACCTCTTCTCCTCCAAGTATGGGTTAAGCAGTAAGACGTGCGCTACGAAACCATTATTATCTCCAAAATAATTATTACTATCTAAAAACATTTTCTGGCTTTAAATAACCTCAAAAAGGTTGACAAACCGTAAAAAAACGAATCAATCAAGCGAACCTTCTATGTGTCATGTTCTTCCAGGACGTGGGTGGTCGTAGCTCTCCATATATTTCTGCGCCAATAACCGTCACTCTACCGACACATCCTAAGTACTTGTACATATTAACGATGAAATCAAGATTGTATCCCCGTTTCTAATAAAGACTTAACCGGGTTAAAAATAAATAAAAAAAATACGTGCGCCATTCAAAGACTTGAGATTTTCGATAAAGTTAGAATGTAGGACTATTTTAATCTTATTTAAACCCGAGGCGTTATAAAACGGAAGAATCTATCACCTAGAGCCACGCAGACACGACCGGGAAATTGAAAGTATAGAAATATTTTTAGAAAATAAATAATCGCTTCTATAAATGTCTAGCAACTTCTGTAAGTTTGCTTAAGGCTAAATTGTGTCTACCTATTCCTATCCAAAGGTACTGCATTTAAATATTGACTTCCATTGACTTTTGTCGAACCTACGTCTATCAGTATCCAATGTCAGGGCGATTGCTCTTCGATCGCTTGTCAGTCAAGATAGGAATAAATGCTCTTTATGATTACTATTATTAGTAGTAGTATTAGTAGTAATCATTTTTGTTGCTATGGTTGACGTTTTAAAATGAAATGAAGCAGAACAGAAAATATGTCTGAAATACTTTAATATTATTTACGTTATAAATGCTATTTGTATTTATACTATTTGTACTAACATTTCATTGTTATTATTATTATTATTATTATTAGTCCTTGCAATGTGTGAAAAATCTATACAGTATGTCTGGGTAACGTCTGTCATACCAGCCGTGGGTTAATATATTTATTTAACATTATTTACATTATTCTGACTATTGTTCTCATTGCCGACATATTTATTACAACATTTCGGCCGTTGTACGCTCCGGCTTTCTTTAGGTGTCGAACTGAACCGTTTATTTCGCTCACTGGGGTAGACTGTTCTAGTTCCACGTGCCATGTTTAATAGATGTCAGTTATCAGTTATCTCCTGTTAATTCCCCTCTGAAAGCTCCCCATTGCCTTAACCGGGTATTGAACTCACACTCTTTGGGTTCTGTCACTGGATCTAACCAACGCCTTTATCCACTGTGCCATGTGTCCTTGTGGATATCTGTGTATGAATTTCTGGGTATTATAAACCTAATATCTTCAGCAACCGTTTTTTACCAGAGCTCATATTGCAACTTTTTGTTGTTATTATCGCTTTTCTCTGTCATTCCTTATTACTGGTTCCCATATTGTATTCATTTCTATGTTTGGTCGGCTCAGGAGATTTTTGTGGCCTAGCATATGTGTTGATTCCTTAAGTTTACGAATTTTCCAGTGATGTTCTTTGTCAATGATCTCAACCTGATCCCACAGAGGGTAGTGATCTCTCCATATGTGGTCAGCCACGCCTGATTTTTCCACTTCACCTCGTGTTATAGCTTTCTGGTGTTCTTAAAGCCTTACCTTAAGGGGGGCGGCCTGTCTCCCCTTTATATTTCTTTCCGTAGCTGCACTGGATCGCGTACACACAGTCTTTAGTCATGTTTTCCTCTATGGTGAGGGGAAGTCTTACTCGGAAAAGATATCTGTGAAATGTCGTCTAGCTTTTGAAGGTTTTCCAATGGTGCTCCTTGTTTATGATCTCAGTATTTCAAATATAGACAGATATTGACATTAAACATTAAAAAGAAAATAGCTAATTCGAAAGAACCGACATTATTTTTCTTTCAGTTTTAGAAAGAGAACATTCTGACGAAGGGTAATGACATGTCTTATCTCTGAACCTGAAAAAGAAGGCCAGTCTAGAACATTATGTTGCAGTCATTTTGTTTGTTTGTTTGTTTGTTTGCACGTATCACTAAAACATTTTTAACGATGTCTACCCCAAAACTATCCTCTATACAAATTGGGCTTTACTGAGTGGCTGTTAATAGTCACATGACCAGCCAAGCGCATACTAATTAGGTAAGAGGAAGCAATGTTAACCCAGGAATTGTATTGACGCATAGGTGCGCCATCATGAATCGTTGACTTGAATGACTTTCTCCCTCTAATCACCTCGGCCTTTTCAAAATGTGTACACAAAGAAATAGACATGCAATTCTGTAGAGCCCATCATCATCATCATAATCTGAATCATCATCATCATCCAAATCATCAGCACCACCACCACCATCACCATCATCACCATCCAAATAATCATTACCACTACCACCACCACCATTATCATAATCATCACCATCATCATCATCCAAATAATAATCACCACCATAATCATCATCACCACCATAATCATCACCACCATCGTCATAATCATCATCATCCTCATCCAAATCATCACCATCGTCATCCAAATCATCACCAACACCACTACCATCATCATCATCATCACAACCGTAATCATCATCATCCAAATCATCACCACTATCATCATCATCCAAATCATCACCATCATCATCCAAATCATCACCATCATCATGATTCATCCGAATCAACAGCATCATCATCACCAACATCATCACCAACACCATCATTATCACAATCATCATCCAAATCATCATCATCATTATCACCAACACCACCACTACCAACACCATCATCACTATCATCATCATCAGCAGCAGCAGCGTCATCGAACTCATCATCAACACCATCATCACCATCATCTTCATCATCATTTGAACTAGTAGTTAAAATCGTAATGCTCTTCTTTGACTGCTTTGTATCTATAAAGAACGTCATAATCTTTGTTTTTTTTTTATTACAAACCTCAGTATTTTACTATCCTTTTAATTAAACAGTTTTATTTTTAATTAATTAATTATTTCCCTATTCGGTGATAATATTATTCTTTTTGTCATTGTACGATTTTTTCTCCCTGTCCCACCAGATGTTCCGTTCGATTTAGGACGTCTGATTTTCTCTCGTCAGAACAATTCCAAGAGATAAATATTAACCCCACCCCAAGTAACTTTTGTCGGACCTACCACGAACCGGGATCGAAAACGTTTTCCCTTTCAGTCTGTTATCAAAATAGGAATATATTAATGGTAAATCACTTTAAAAAAAAAAAAGAAGACATTAGTTCTAAATAAATCTAATAAAAGATAAGCGGATTTGAAAGCTCAACTGATACTGGAAATCTGTTCGACGCTACCACACGACTGTGATCGTAGCAGTCGTTGCAATATTTTACTTGAAGAGTTATCGGCGGTAAAGATGTCCGATATCTGACGTAGTAGTAGATGTTAGTCAAAATAGAAGCATTGATTACTGCCTATAAATGTGTTCATCTGTGCGAGGATTACAGCAGAGCCTAACATATATTGTGCTTTTGCTGATGAGCGTGTCTTTCGAGTTAAAACAATAACAGCTTAGGCCTAATTACAAACAGGGTGGCTGACTTGTGGGGGAACTTTTTTTTATATACAGGGTGTCCCTCCCCACAAAAATAAATTGACATCATTTTTGCAGTTTCGTATCAAAGCCAATTCTCGCCCAAATGATCTCAAGTTTTAATAAAACGTGTAAAAACTAAGTTGATTCTTCGGATATATCTTATTGAGAATCTACCAGGAAGCTAGATCGGGCGTCCTGTTGAAATGGCCACCCCGTTCACCTGAATTGACACCTTGCGATTTTTTTCTATCTATCTATCTATCTATCTATCTATCTATCTATCTATCTATCTCCGCTGCCTTAAACGGGTATTGAACTCACACTTTGGGTCTATCTATCTATCTATCTATCTATCTACACTCATATCTACCTATCTCAGTTTATCCTTCTCTCTCTATATATATAAATCCACGAATCGGCTTTATGGACTGTTTTTTGAGGGAAAATTGGCCGGCAATGTTTATCTGCAAATGCTCCGGTTATTTGATGAGCTCATTGCTAATGAGTATAAACCCTTCATTTTTCAACAGGATGGGGCTCCACCTCACTGTAAGCTGAGGGTTCAGAATTATCTCAATGAGAAGCTACCAGAAAGATGGATTTGGGGATGCCAGTGATAATAACAATGTGCTGTTGAAATGGCCAACACGTTCACTTGTGATTTTTTCTATGGGGCTATGTGAAAGGACAGGTCTATATTCCCCTCTTCCTATAAGCCTAGAGGAACTTAAGCAGAGAATTACTGAGGCGCTGGAGAATGTTTCGCAAGACATGCTACAGCGTGTTTCGCAGGAGCTGGATGCTTGATGTGTGTCGTGTCACAGGTGGTGCGTATGTTGAGCATTAGCGAAGCTTTGCGAAATCAATTATAAAATCTACATCCTTTTGCATATCTTGTTCTAATTTTGATAAATGAATCTTTTATTGAGGTGAGGTATTATGTACATTATTTACATTATTCGGACTATTGTCCTCATCTTTGTCGCCATATTTATCACAACGTTTCGGCCGTTTTACTCTCCGGCCTTCTTCAGGTGGTTGAAATTTCGAACTGAACCCTTTATTTCGCTCACTGGGGTAGACTGTTCTAGTTCCACGTGCCATGCTTGATGGATGTCAGTTATCAGTTATCGCCTGCTAATTTCCCTCTGAAAGTTCTCCACTGCCTTAACCGGGTATTGAACTCACACTCTTTGGGTCCTGTCACTGGATCTAACCAACGCCTTTATCCACTGTGCCATGTGTCCTCGAGCGAAATAAAGGGTTCAGTTCGAAATTCCAACCACCTGAAAGCCGGAGTGTACAACGGCCGAGACTTTGTGATAAATATGGCGACAAAGATGAGGACAATAGTCCGAATAATGTAAATAATGAATCTTTTATTGTTCAATATGAAGTGTATTTAATTTTGTTTACCTGAGAAATGTTGTTTTTTTTGTCTGCTTTTTAAAATTTTTTTTAATGGGCATTACCTCATGCAAGTCAGTAAAACCACATAGAGGTTACAGGTTGTAGAAGAATTAGGAACAGAAACATTAATAATGGTAAACGCAAAGAGAGAAGAATAATTAGGAGGACAGTAGACAGCGATTGACATTGCATTTAAATTTTTGCATATTGAAGTTGACTGAAAAGCATGGAGCCGGAAGGGAGTTCCACGAGCGGGAAGTGCAAGAAAGGAAACTCTTAGTATAAAATATACGCTTATATCTAGTCAGTTCAACTGTAAATTGGTGAGATCTCGACGCCAGTCCAGTACTATGCTTAACTTTAAAAAGCCTAGGTACCATAGCAGAGAGCTCATCCAAACACTTACCATGAAAGTATTTACAGAAAAGACACAGAAGGCAACCTTACAGCGGTGAGAAAGCGACTGAAGCCGAGCAGCCAGATCAGGACCAATAATATTGCTGATTCTTCGTTTGATTTTATCAAGAAGCTCAAGCTAAATAGCAGGGGCAACCGGACCATATGTGGCAACAATGGACGAATGGTAGACTTATAGATATGTAAGATAGATTCTGGAGAGAGAAAATGTCTCGCAGGACGCAGTGAGCCAACTATAATATGAGCTGACCTAGCAATGGATTCAATATAGTCTTTCCACTTCATGTCAGCTGAGAACGTTATTCCGAGAAGGCGCAATGAGTCATTCTTCTGGGGGTTAGCATCAGCCATACTGATGAAAGGCAGAGATGGGTCTCTCAGATGATTAATGGAGAGAATTTTATTTCAGTTAGATATATATCTCATGAATTATCTCAATTTTGAGGGAACACACTGTATTAATGTCACCATTTTTGCATTAGTCACAAAAGAGAAGCATTTCTCTTTCTCCTTTTGTCAGAGATCAAATTGTTTCGAGTGAATTCAGGCCAATAGATGCGTACAGATGGAATACAAAATAAGGGATTGACATGCACATCGCATATCTATAGAATATAGGGACATGTTACATGTTCTTTTTTCTCGTATTCTTTCTGTTGTAACCTAGGTAAGGTTACTGAATAGAATAATCACACAAAGGTTGGTCTTGAACGATAATACTTAGGACAAGAACAACACATATAAGATTTGCCAGCGACAGTAGAAGAAATCGTCAACTACTAGAAGTGAGTCAAGTGAATTCTACAATGTATCTCCACCTGAAGGATATCTACCAACCGCCCCACGCGGTCAGATGTTGCACAAGGCCGAATTTAATGTGGGGTATCCGAGCCCGTAGGCTTGGCCAAAAATTCACCGTAGACCCTATATTTCCTGTTTCCTGAGACGAGACTCTGCACTTCGACATAGACTCGTCAGGGGTCTGGTGTCTCAACGTGATGCGGCCGTCAGCCAGGTGCTTACTCTTACGCAATTAAGATTATAGCTTATAAGAAGATTCCGGTGTGGTAACGCGACTGGAGACAAACATTTAGGAAAAACTGCCAAATTGGTCTTCAGTTATATTTTGTTAAGTCAGACAGAGAGAGAAAGAGAAAGAGAGGGAGAGAGATTTTGAGTACGTGTCTGTGTTAACGGGGGTGAAACACATATAAATATAAATTAAGAGAAATAGAAACCGAGACAGATTATATATATATATATATATATATATATATATTGACAAACAACACTTAAAAAACCATAGGTGATATTTTATTTCATTGAAGTCGATAAAACATTTCAAGTTTTTTAGGTGTTTGTCATTATATAATAATTTTTGCTCTGTCTTTTGACATAAAGCTCTCAACGTACCTCTATGTTCTTAGAAATTCCTTAAGGATTACCAATAATTTTATTAATATATATATATATATATATATATATATATATATTAATCTATAAAACATATCTATAAAAAGAATGTTAAACATAAAAAATGTCTTTAATAAATTGTCGGACTTTGTCCAATTCTTAATGTATATATATACATATATATATATATATATATATATATATATATATATATTTCTAATATATATATATTATTATTATTATTATTATTATTACTAATGTGTATATATATATATATTTATGTCACCTGTATGATTTTCATTGGTTAAAGCAATTCACAACATGTCTGGTCTTTTCTTTTTTTTTCTTTTCTATATCAATCTCATATTCACACTTATCTTTATCTCTTCTTTTTCTTTGAAGAAGAGATTATATCTTCTTTCTTTCTTTTCTTTTATCTCTTCTTATTTTTCTTTCTTTCTTTCTTTCTTTTTCCTGCATATATCTAGTCTTCCTTTCTTTTTCTTTGTTCCTGCCTATATCTTGTCTTACTTTCTTTTTCTTTAGAGAAGAGATTATATCTTATATGGCGAAGAAGAGATGCTTTATAAGTATTATTAAATATTGTTATAACCGTCATTTTAACACCACCTGATGAGATACTATGTGGCATCGAATCATTACTACATTTTCGTAGCGGAAATATCCATGTTTGAATGTAATAACCTATAATAAAGAATTATCGCTCTACTTTTGTATTAAGCCCTTTTTTAAATTAATGCTATGAATGTTTGAATTGCATTTATATATATATATATATATATATATATATATATATATATATATATATATATATATATAGTGTGTCTATAAAGTTCGTGTGCACTTTATTTGTATTTGCGATAGAAATAATCTGTAAAAAACGTTAAATGTACTTAAGTATAGCTAAAATAACTAATGTGATTTCAGGCATTACTGTAAATCAGTTGTCAAATGTTTTCCGTGAACTGAAAAATCGTATTACCCTTTGTATTGCTAATGATGGAAGACATGTGGAAACTTAAATAAAATTTCAATAAAGCCTTAAAAATATATAGATTTACTTCTTTCTAATCCTTTTTACAAATTATTTCTATCGCAAACACAAATAAAGTTATAAATTTTTTAAAGTGCACACGAACTTTATGGACACCCTGTATATTGCGGAAAATCAATAAAAAAAAAACCAAGGCCGAACAGGAAGAGAAGATCTGTTTGTAAAACTGTAGATTAAGAAAGTCATAAATACTGTAGTATCTAATATCAGAGAAACGAATGTTTAAAAATCAATAATTTACAATTCTACAGATTCGATCAAAGCAAGAATTGCAGTAAATACACTTAAATACAAGAAACATGCACAACAAGAACAGACAAAAATAAAGAAGTTACATAAAAAGAGTTTATTTAGAAAAACAAAAAAAAAAAAAATCCTCCCAAATCATAGACTAAAATTGTTAATACGCATATAACATTATTTCCTGAATAATACGGAGGACTGGAGACATTCGTAACAAGGACGTCTTAAGGAAAATAGTCAAGAGAAAGAATATATACGTACAATCTATATTCCGAGTAGGGTTTATCATCTCTCAGTTGTTTCTCTGTCTTCGGACAGAGTGCGACTCAAACGCGACTGAGGAAAATAAATAGTGCGAGGTACCCCGTCTCGGGAAACAAGCTGCTCGAGGCGGCATCCACCTCTCAGTTGCGTTAGAGAGGTCGGCTACAGAGACCAGTGCCATCGGCGCAAATTTTTGTCCTTGATGTACGCGCTCTGATTCCCCACAATAAACCCAGCCTTGTGTCACGTCACGTCTCAGCGGGGAGACGAGGTAAATAATACTGATAATCTAAATAGAGGCAGTTGAAATTCAAAGGTGTAAGATGCCTTTCAGAAACTAAGCTAAGCATAAAGATCGTTAGAAGCAAAAGTGATGAGTTGCTACGTAATATCTCATCTCCAATACGATACTACGTTTTAGGAACATTTTTTGACGTATGAAAACACGCTTCAGGCATTTTCGCCGTAGAAAACTTTACCTTATAGGATTTTTGCCGTGAGACAATTTCGCCGCTTTTTTCATATGCAAAGTACCTTGTTTTCTAGTATATATCGCTCACACTATTGTTACTTCTATTTATACATTTTAATAAGCGAAGTTATAGGATCAAAACCCTACATTATTCATCCTTGTTAGTGAGGAGCGCAAAAATGTGTACGTCTGTGTATATATATATATATGTGTGTGTGTGTGTTTTCTACGGCCAGAATTCCTGAGGCCAGTTTTACCACGGCAAAAATGTTTACGGCGAATGTTCTTAAACCGATATCGCCGTAAACATGTAGTAAAACTGGCCTCAGGAATTCTTGCCGTAGAAAACATTGCCGTATAGGATTATCTGGCTCACATTATAGTTACTTCGATTTAAAGACTTTAATAAGCGAAGTTAAAATATAATGCACACAAATTTGTGGAAACTAATTGCGTATTTGAAAAAGGAAGAGACATTAGCAAAAAAAGAAAAAGTGTGATGTAGATTAAGGAGATGCATGGCAAATGATATATATATATATATATATTCATATATATATATATATATATATTCATATCAATGCAAGACTTCAGCGGAAAATCCCTCATTAAAGTTTAACACAAAAAAAACACGTTATTTACGAAGCATTGCTTGGATTTGCAGACATTTCAAATTAACTCTTTTTTTAATTTGATATATTTTTAGTCTTTTATTTTTTAAATAAATGTTTATTTTTTCATTTCTTTTCTGATGTTTGAGCCTGTAAAAAAAGACATCCATATATACTTGATAATAAGGTACTTCGCATATTAAATTGAACATCAAGATAAGGGTATCGAAAAAAATGCGGCGAAATTGTCTTCCGACAAAAATCCTATACGGCGAAGATTTCTGAGACGAGTTTTCCTACGACAAAAATTTTTACGGCTAATGTTCCGAATACGATGATACTAAACACTTGGCAACTTCCGCAGCGAAAGTCTTCAACTGACAACGATGTTACTACGGAATTCCATAGTTTGAATATGTGATTAATGGGAATGTCTTAGCAGTATATCAAAAACAAAAAAACTTATAATTACAATCAGAAAAGGATAGCTGAATTTTTTTGGACACAATAAGGAAAACGGATCTGGATAGATTAACACTTACTGAAAATACATTGGAGTATCAAAGGAAACAACGTGTAATCTACTTAAGGAATATGGGAGAATGGATGACAGAACAGGTCCAAATAGGGATGGCATAGGATTAAGGTCATGGAGAGCTTGATCATCTGCATCCTAGCGGCTATGGGTTTCAATAACTGCATACCACAGATATTTAGGCGCGATTTTAATCGATTCCTCACTGTCATCGATCTTTTTGCACCAATATTTTTACCGAAAACACTTCCAAAGATACGATAATAAGATGACTTAATATATTTATAAAAATGTGGACTGAGATAGGCATGTATATTAAGATGGCCAGAAAGTATTGACTTACTTAGGAAGTGGAAAAAAAACAAATTTTGA
>CAHIKZ030002501.1:1310000-1367500 GCA_903632075.3 Acanthosepion pharaonis
ATACCAGGTCCTGCAAGCTTGGGTGTGCAGGTGGTGTAATAGTTAAAGGCATGAAATTAGAAATCGGAGAGTCGAGTTCCAATTCCAGTCGGGTTGATGATAAAAATCTATTTTTTTATGAGTAAATTGTGCTTTGATTATAAAAAAGTTATTTTAAAATGTATATCGTATTTTAGTTTAATTTCCCATAAAAAAAAACAAAACAAAAAATTGTTACTTTGTTAGTGTTATTGCTGTTGGATCTGCAAACAAAGCAGATTTTGTTGGGAATGTAATGAAAGTGCCAGCTGTCCACAATTACAGAATTTAGGTGCAAAAATTTCCTGAGGGTTCAATAATTCTTTGGAATATACCAACAATCCCCAAGTAGTGGAGTCTTCTGCAAGGGTGCAATCGTCTCTTTGACCCCACTCTTCTCTTGTCACTTCAGGAATTCAATATTTATGGTAGCCAAATAGAAACAACGTGGATGATTTTCACTCTCTTCATTGACAGATTTCTCATTTTATGCTATAGTAATTTTAATGAGGGGGGGCACGTTGGTGTAATGGATTACGGATTGAGGAATCGGAGAGCCGAGTTCAAATTCCAGTCGAATCCATTACATTCACTTACGTGCTAATACCCTTGGGAAAAGTATGAATCCTCTTCTTCTCCCCCAGCTATGGGTAAATAGTAGGACAGACCGGATTCTATAGTCTTGGATGGCAACTGATCTACCACAGAAAGAAATGGCAACCTACTGTGTGAAAAAATCTACCTCGTCAGTCATGTAACGAAAGATACATGATCGGCTAATCGTGTATCACGCATGGCAAATTACTGACTGACTGGCTTTCCAGTCGAATCCATTACATTCACTTACTTGCTAATACCCTTGGGAAAGGTATGAATACACCTGTTCTCCTCCCAGATATGGGTTAAATAGTAAGACAACTATCAGAAAATCATTATCTAAAAAAAATTACATTTTTTAAATAACCCGAAGAAGATTGATAAGCCGTAAAAAATTAGTTCGAAGTCAAGAAACGACAAAGAAAATGATTTTTCAAAACATTTAGTGTTTTATAACAAAATATAATATCACGTATGATCTATTCTAGACAATATGCACACATTTCTTAAAAACAAACAAACAAGGGAAATTAAATTTTGAATTATTTACTGATATATAATAACTTATAATATACTGGATGACTGTTTGCACACGGCGTAGTTTTTATTGATTTGTTTTTTACGGCTTATCAACCCTTTTTGTGTTATTTAAAACCGCATCATATTTCGGATTGTACCAGGTTGCTTACAGTATCTGGTATTTCAAAGGTGTTCCCAAGATATTCCCCATCTAACCGGGCTCAACATTGCTTAACTTATAACAAATTAGACAAGGAGATCGTGCCTGAGCTAAGCCTTAACATTCTCTATCACATATTCAACGGTCTCTGATTCGTATCAAGGTGTGCCTCAAATTGAGGCCAATTAGATTTGAATCTGAGCGAAATGGTAATGGTCGAGGTGAGAATATCCGCTTCCCTAGAGTCAGCATTATCGTCAATTTGAATAAGAGAACATTTTTATTGAAATAATTTTCAAGAAATTAGACTTCTCAGGTTTTTCTAGTATTATGATATATTTTATCTTGCAATGTTATTAACTGAAGGGAACACAACATTGGAAACTTAGTCCTCGGTATGATGATAAATTACATCCGGTAGCAAGAAAAATGGAGGGTTTTAAGAGCATGGAGCCATTCTACATTGCTTTTGTTCTCACGTTCACTCTAACCAGGGGTGGTAGCACCTGTTAGCGTCCCAGCTATGGGAAAATAGTGGACCACCCTTCTCAAACAAAATCGGAACACTATGAAAGTATAAAAATACATTTTTATAGAAAAAAGTGATCAAGAGTACCTATTCATAGCCAAATGAGCAGAAATACATTTTATAGCAAAATGACTAATAATACATTTTATCTGTAGTTGAAGGCATGCAAATGTGTTAAAAGTGTTTAGATTTCGGAATTAAATAATCCATAGAGGTGTTGATATACCGCTGAACAAAATCAACCAAACAAACGAATTAAAAGACTTCGATTTCGGCATTAAATAAGTCATTTAGGTTGATATACCTCTAAACAAAATCAACCAAACAAATCAATTAAAATATTTAAATTTCGGAATTAAATAATTGATATACCTCTAAACAAAATCAACCAATCAGACCAGTCAAAAATATTTAGATGTCGGCATTAAATAAACCATAGAGTTTGATATGCCACTAAAGAAAATCAAACAAACAAACGTTGGAAAATCCGAAAAAACTGAACCGAGGCCTCATGCCAATCAAAACGGTCAAAATAACCGTAAAAATAACCATTTTCATGCAGGAAAGTGTAGGCATTCATTGTCAGTAGCATTGTCGATTGAAATTTATAAGATATTTCTTTTAAGATAATTTTTTTTTTCAGGAAATTACACTTCCTAATTCCAGTAATTGTTATCACGCTTTCTCGTATTGGGTGTTTTAGACGTGATTTCAAACGTGATTTGACCGAAGGCCGCAGTCTATTAACAAAAAGGCGTTTCAAATGGTAATGCTAAAGAAAATGATTTTCAGTTATTTAATGATTCTTTTTTTGCCCATTTTTCACAGTAATAAACCCTGAATAAACGAACATTAACACAGTTTCTTTTGCTGTCATGTATTTGCCTTCTATCATGAATAGAATTTCAGGAATATTGTGTCCGCCAAGTGGTTGTAATGCGTTGCGTTTAACTCTTTTGCTGCTGCCACGGCAACCTGACCGTTTTTCAACTTAGATAATAAACCTGGCGGGAAAGAAGGAACCAGAAATCAAAATACAATGAATGAAAATATCTCACAAATGGAGAAGAGGTGGGGGAAGAATAGGAAAATAAAAAAAAAAAGCTCAGGAGAAAATGATTGGGAATAAAAAAAATATAATAACATAAAAGACAGGTTGGAAAAGACAAAAAATATAAAAATAAAAATCGAACTTAGTCGGGATCAGTGAGTCAATACGAATGATCCTTTCGTTAGTTTCATAGTATAGGCACCGCCAGGGTTGCATACAGTTTTCCTTCTCCCAGACCGATTGCTACCCAAGGCTATAGAACCCAGTCTGTCTTACTATTTACCCATAGCCAATAGGTGGAGAAGAGATGGATTCAAACCTTTCCCAAGGCTATTAGTACGTAAATAAATGTAAGGAACTTAATTGGAATACTAATTCAGCTCTCCGATTCATAAATCCGAGACGCAATCCATTAATCTACCGTAAAGTCAAGACGAACGTCAAAATAACTCTTCGAAAGGTTCAAAGAAAATGGCAAGAAAAAAAACTAATTTGCATAGATGAATTAAAGAAAAGGAGGAGAAAATCCGCACTTTCGCCATAACATACAATTAGGTTTGCCTTCTGCTCATGCGTACTTACAATGGTCACATGATCAAAGTTTGAGCTTGATCGCTCCAGTTTCCTGGCTGCTTTTACAGTGTAAACATGGCCACTCCGCTAGCAGTGTGCACCAAGGAAAAACAAAGAGCAGTGATCGGAATCAGAGAATATGTTGATGATAATTCCCCGGTTCATCTTTACCATCTCTTGAACTTGCTGAATCTTCTCGTAAATGGCGGCGATTGACGGGCGTCCGGCTCCTTCGTTGGGTGTCGCGCATGTCTGGTCCCTTTTAAAGATCTCGGTCCATTCATATACATTTCTTCCCGATAGAGCACTGTCGCTATATTTTGTTAACAGCATCCTATAAATTTCAGTCCATGATACACCTTCCAACCAGAGAAATCGAATCACTGCTTTTTGTTCCACTTTGGTGCACACTGCTAGTGAAGCGGTCATGTTTAGACTGTAAAAGCAGCAAGAAAATTGGCATAATCGACCTCAAACTTTGATCACGTGACCACATTAGTAGCAAATATAAGCAAAGTGTGGCGAATCTAAACATATGTTATGGCGAAAGTGCGAATAAGTTTTGACTAACTCTCGTATTTAGAGGAGAAATAAAAGAAAATAGCAAGACGGAAAGAATATGCGTAAATATAAAAGAACATATTTTTTAAAAGTCTAGACTGTAAACGATTGAGGAACATTTTGTTTCTTAAAGGTGATGATGGTAATTTTTCTTCTAGACACAATTTACAGTTTCTACACACAACACCAACAGCAGAAGCTGCAAATTGTGTCTCGCAGAAAAATTAACAATCATTACTTTTAAGTATCAAAACAGCTTACTGAACAAGAATAATGAAATAATGTAGAAATTCAGACATTTAAACAAGCATGTACTTTGCTACCTAAATACTAATATACAAAGAAAAGAAAGCAAGAAACAAAATGCATCCCATCACAAATACAAACCACCATATTAATATATAATCCATAGGAATCCCAAACACAATCCACCCAGTAAAGAGTAACCACAATATCAACAAATAATAATGAACTAAAAATAATAATCAACAAAACAATATCCAACAATACACACAAACCCAAAGCACAAATGACCACAACTACACCTTTTGCAAAACGCAAAAATACACACACGCTCTTCCCAACACCCACAATATAAAAACTAATAACCAATAAAATAATAGTCAACTAGAAAATACACAATCAAGTTACCACAATTACACTTTTTACAAAATAAGGAATACACAAACAATAAATATAAAAAATAGAAAATAAATAAATAAACATGCGCGCATATTGGGGCGCGAATGTACAAACATACCCACATAAATAACATACATAAATAGTATACTCATATAAACATACCCATATAAATAACATACATAAATAACATACCCATAGAAACATACCCATATAAATAACATACATAAATAATATGCCCATAGAAACATACACACAAACAGAAACACAAAATGAAACACGAACACACAAACATACACGTTCAGGTGCGTGTATGCGCGCGTATTTGTATGTATGTATGCATGCACGCGTGGGCATGGACAGACACACAAATAAACACACACCCGGACAAACATGCATACACACACAGAAAATTCATCCTCAACCTAAGCTAAATGATAATAACAATAGCTATAAACCTGAGATCACCGAAGAAACACGAAGTTAATGAGTACACTAAATATAAACTAATGGTAAATATGTAAATGAAACAATTGATTTAACATCATAACAACACAAACAAAAATGTTCTTTCATACAACTCAACATAAAAGACTTTATCAAGCGGTAAATGACACACAATTATAACCCACTACCTCCAAAATAACCATCAGAATGGCTTACCCACAATGCATCACTGACCCATATATATATAAAAAGGCGAGAAAAAATCCAACACTCGCGGCCTGTCGATTGCGTCTAGCATGAAACAGCCTGTCGCGTCAGTGTTGACTTCAATGTTCACTTTTATATATATATATATATATATAAAAGAAATATGTTGTAGTGGTTCCAACGAGAGAAAAGTATGTATATTAAAAAGAAAATGGGTGCCGCAAACGTTTTTGGTTGTAATGTGGATTTATTGGGAAAAAATATTATACTTTGTTTTACATAATTTCACGACACGTGTTTCTGGTCTGGTCTCGCAACCGTCTTCAGGTGAAAGTGGAGATTTTTACATATTATTAAAAATAATTAATTTTTCTTCATGTTCAATGTGGAATATTCTCGATATGAGACATTCTGTTTGTGTGTTGGCAATCCGAATTTTCTTTATATATATATATATATATATATATAAAACAAAAAGGCTTTTTATTATATTATTGAGCTCTTTGAGCCTTTTTATTATATTCTTACTCTGTCCTGATATATATATATATATATATATATATATATATATATATATATATTGACCACTAATAGTATATATATATATATATCGGAGGAGACATATTTTCTATGAAATTTCTCGAGCATTCAAGCCGGTAAATGTTGTTAATACTGTTTATTATAAACAAAGCATTTACTTATATTGTTTACATTATTCGTACTGTTATCCGCATCTTTATTGTCATCGTCACAACATTTCGGCCGTTGTACGCTTCGGTCTTCTTCAGGTGATTGGAGTTTCCTCAAGAACACCTCACCCTGTGGATAAAGACGTTGGTTAGATCCAGTGACTAAACTCAAAGAGTTGTGAGTTCAATAGCTGGCCACAGCAGTAGTAAACCAAACTTGGAGGGTTGAGTTAAAGGGAAATAACTGAGACATCCAGAAGAGGCATGGCCCGTGAAACTAGAACAATCTACCCCGGTGGACAAAAAAAAGGGTTCGGTTCGAAATTCCAATCACCTGAAGAAGGCCGGAGCGTACAACGGCCGAAATATCGTGAATATGGCAATGACGATGAAGATAATAATCCGAATAACGTAATAATGCAAAAATAAACATAATACTTCATTTCAGAGATACAGACAGAATATTTGCAATTAAATACTTGTATCGATAAAAATAACGTACAAACAGAAAATATATTGACATTTATCTCTCTCTCTCTCTATATATATATATATATATATATATAGTCGGGTTTACAGAGCTGTTGTACTTGCCATCTTTTTGTATGGTTCCGAGTCGTGGACTCCATACAGGTAGCATATACGACATCTGGATGTTTTCCATAAAAGCTGTCTGCATGCAATCTGTGGAGTTAAGCTTCAAGATAGGACATCTAACGTAGACCTGTTTAACAGGTGTAATATTGGAGGAATCGAGACTTTTATCATACAGTCTCAGTTACGGTGGACTGGACATGTCTTGAGAATGTCTGATGACAGGATACCCAAGATCCTAATGTACAGCCAGTTAGATCAGGGCTACAGGAATGTAGGACACCCATGTCTAAGATACAAAGACAAGCTGAAAAGCAACTTGTCAGCAGTTAATATACCACATAACACCCTTGAGCGCTTAGCCTTGGAGCGGGTAGAATGGAGATCAACGTGTTTTAGTAGACTCAGCAATTTTCAATCTGCTTGTCTGTATCATCTTCAAGAAGCGAGAGCAAGATCTAAAAGGTCAGCCAATCTAACAGTGATCTCCTTTCACAATCCTCACACTTGCTCCATATGTGGCCTCCTTTGTAAATCACTAGCGGGTCTTAAATGCCACTTAAGATTATCGCACAAACTTTCATAACTGAATCAATAAGCTGTCAGATCCTCATACATCGAAACCGACAGGAGAGTCCATTATTATCATTATATATATATATATATATATATATATAGCATGAAACTATATTTTTATTATATAAGATAAGGAAATTGAAGACCAAATAAGCTGCGCTAGGGATAGTTTCACCCGATACTGCAATTTGCTACAAAACCAAAAGATTAACCTGAAACTCGCGTCATATTAAATAGCCTCGTCAGATCTTGACTTGTAAGCAACCGATTTCCAAGATAGCTAAAAATAGATCTCAGCGATCGAAACTTATGTGTCTTGTTGAAGATCACACTTCTTCGATCTTTGTGTATTGGCGCTACGGAATCACAAACAAAGAACTGTACCAAATAACAGAAACTACATAACTCGAGAACTAGCGAAATCAGCAAGAAAACGTATAACACATTGTTGTAGCGCACCTACGGACGATAATGGGTATGTTCCCATTCACATAAGTAGAGTAGTAAATACTGTATGTTGGTCTCCATCTGGAGATTCGTCTCCAGCTGTGCTGGTCAAAATCTGCCTCTGGGCAAAGAGGAGGCTATGCTGACGTGCAGAGTCTCGTCTCTGGAAACAGCAACCCAACCCCGTTTTATATGGGGTCTACGGGGAATTTTTGGCCGAACCTACGGGCTCGGATACCCCTACAGGCTCGGATACCCCACATTAAATTAGACCTTGTGCCACATCTGACCGTGTGGGGCGGTTGGTAGATATCCTGCAGTTGAAGACTCGTCTCCAGCTGTGCTGGTCAAACACTGCCTCCAAGCAGAGAGGATCTCCAGACGAGACTATGTCGAAGGGCAGAGTTTCATCTCGGGAAACAGCTACAGAGTCTACAAGGAATTTTTGGCCGAGCCTACGGGCTCGGATACCTCACATTAAATTCGCCCTTGTGCCACATCTGATTGCGTGGGGCGGTTGGTAAATATCCTGCAGTTGGAGATTCGTCTCCAGCTATGCTTGTCAAACTTACTTTTTATACGGGCTCTACGGGGAATTTTTGATCGAGTCTACGGGCTTGGATACCCCACATTAAATTCGGCCTTGTGCAACGTCCGACCGCGTGAGGCAGTTGCTAGATATCCTGCATTTGGAGATTCATCTCGAGCTGTGCTGGTCAAACTCTCTGCTTCCTGGCAGAGAGAATACCCGGATGAGGATATGTCGAAGGACAGATTCTCGTCTCAGGAAACAGCTAACCGACCCCGTTTTATACGGAGTCTACGGAGAATTTTTCATTATGGAATTCACTTGAATCAATTCTAGGAGTTGAGTACTTATTCTACGCGCCACTGGAGAATCTTATATGTGTTGTTCTTTCCCTAAGTATTATCGTTCAGTACCAAGCCTCGTGTGATTATTCTATTCATTAATTTTCCCTAGATTACAACAAATATTATGTACATCAGTAATAAATTTCGATAGGTCAATTACTTCACTTATAATAGACTCGCTGTAAAGGTCATTTTTTAATCAATTTCACCCAAAGCAAAGCAATAAAGCCAGTGAGAGATAATGATTTACTGGGTGTAGAAAAGTTAGAAAGAGAAACACTGCACAGGAGCAAGAACAAAAGTAATCAGGAGAAGAATAGATAACGATTGACATTGCATTTACGGCCGGAAAACGCATCCCTGTGTGACTGTTCATTTTATTTTTCCTTTGGAGTTTGTCATCAGTACAGTGTAATCTGCGAATATTGTTAAGACTGTTGCCAATAATAAATCAGGGGAGGTTTTCTCATTCTTTTAGGATCGTCTCGTTATATAGGTTAATTAAATCCAGTGAGAAAATGCATTCCTGGAAGGGAATGGGATAATAGTTGATGAAACATGCAAGCGAAGATTAAGGATTAAAAGGATAAAGTAGAACATATATAAACGGCGTGGTTTAAGAAGGGAAAAGCGGGAAGGTGATTTTTTTAAGATTTACAAAAAAAGTCAAAGCATAAAATTCTTGGACCTTAAAAGAAAATCTCGTAAAATTTAATTAAAAAAAAAATTGATGGAAAAGTAAAGATAAGACAGAAAGGACGAAAAAGAGAATGAAAAGGAAAAAGAGAAAGAAAAAAGAGATAGAAAAAAGAAAGAAAATAGGAAAAAAAAAGAGAAAAGGGAAAGAAAAAAAGCAGAAAAAGAAGAGAAACGTGAAAAAGAAAAGGATTGAAAATACGACAGAAAATAAGGGAATGATAAAAAAGACAGAAATGAAAAAACGATTAAGAAAGAGAGAGAAAAGACAAAGAAGAAAGAAAAGCATAAACTGAAAAGAAAGACACACAACAATGGAGAAGAACGGATGACAATAAAAAGAGAGAGAGAGAGAGAGAGAGAGAGAGAGAAATTAAAATGAAGACGGAAGAAAATTGAGTGAACCAAAGAAAAGATAAAAGAGAGGTAAAGAGAAGCAGAAAAGAAAGAGGAATAAAAGCGAGAAAACAGACGAAAAAGATGAATTAAACAGACAACAAAACAACAGATACAGAACGCAGTAATTAAAGACAGAAAATAAACAAGAGAATAAGAACAGACAGAAATAACAACATAAAATGATCAGCGATAAGATAACAGAGAGATAAGAATAGATGGAAGAAAGGCAAATAAAGAAGAGACAGTTAAACAGAGAAAAGTAGAAAAGAAGAACTGACAAAAATGCAGACAGAGAAAAAAAAGCATAGGAGAGAAATACCAAAGAGGGAATAATTTCAAAAGTGTTCACGCGTAAAAGAAAAGACAAAAAGAAAGATAAGAAAAATACATAGAGGAATGACAACAGCGACAGGGAATAAATGCCGAAAGAATGGCAGATTTGTACGAACAAAAAAAGAAGGCATAAAAACAAGAAATGGAGAACAAAGAAAGAAAGAGAAGATAATTGACCAAAAAGAAAAGACCGTTGAGAATTGTCAACAAATAAGACACAAAAGAAAATTGGGATAAAAAAAGAAAGAAAGAAAGACTGAATATAAAGACAAACGAAAATCAAAAAAGAACTGATATAAAACGTTGAGAAAGAAACGAAAATAGGAAAGGACAAAGAAATCTTTGAAGCAGAATTGAAAAACAGAAAAGAACAGAAAAAAAGGAGTCCCAGAAATTAAAATAGAAAACATCCGATAGAAAAGGTAGAGACAGAAATTTAAAATATGAAGTCAATAAAGAAAAATACAAAATCAGATAAAGGAAAAGAACGGGTGTAAAAAAAAAATACAGGGGAAAACTAGAAAGAAAAAATAAAAGAATGCAAATCAAAAGATAAAAACGAAAAATGTAGTGAGTAAAGAACACCAAATATAGTAAGAAAAGAACACCAAAGAACACCAAAAACACCAAATATAGAGAGTAAAGAACACCACAGAACACCAAATATACTCAGTAAAAAAAACAAATAACACCAAATATAGTCTGTAAAGAACACCAAAGAACACCAAATATAGTCAGTAAAGAACACCAAAGTACACCAAATATAGTCAGTAAAGAACACCAAAGAACACCAAATATAGTCAGTAAAGAACACCAAAGAACACCAAATATAGTCAGTAAAGAACACCAAAGAACACCAAATATAATCAGTAAAGAACACCAAAGAACACCAAATATAGTCAGTAAAGAACACCAGAGAATACCAAATATAGTCAGTAAAGAACACCAGAGAATACCAAATATAGTCAGTAAAGAACACCAGAGAATACCAAATATAGTCAGTAAAGAACACCAAAGTACACCAAATATAGTCAGTAAAGAACAGCAAAGAACACCAAATATAGTCAGTAAAGAACACCAAAGAACACCAAATATAATCAGTAAAGAACACCAAAGAACACTAAATATAGTCAGTAAAGAACACCAAAGAACACCAAATATAGTCAGTAAAGAACACCAAAGTACACCAAATATAGTCAGTAAAGAACACCAAAGAACACCAAATATAATCAGTAAAGAACACCAAAGAACACCAAATATAGTCAGTAAATAAAACCAAAGAATACCAAATATAGTCAGTAAAGAATACCAAAGAACACCAAATATAATCAGTAATGAACACCAAAGAACACCAAATATAGTCAGTAAATAAAACCAAAGAATACCAAATATAGTCTGTAAAGAACACCAAAGAACACCAAATATAATCAGTAAAAAACACCAAAGAACACCAAATATAATCAGTAAAAAACACCAAAGAACACCAAATATAATCAGTAAAGAACACCAAAGAACACCAAATATAATCAGTAATGAACACCATGCATAAGAGAAAAAGCGGAAGAAAATACTTTTGGAAAAACGAGATTTCCGAAGAAATGTCTTCTCCATGAAAAGACGAAGGAAATGTTGATGGCAGATAAACCATTTCTTGGAATATAGAATGTTGAAAGAGTTAAAAAGATGCAAATCTTATCAAAAGAATTATCTGTCTATATCTCTCAGATGAAATATTAGGATTACTTACGTTATTCGGATTGTTATCCTTATTGCCATATTCACAACGTTTCGGCCGTTGTACGCTCCGTCCTTCTCCAGGTGATTGGCATTTCGAACGGAACCCTTTATTTCATCCACCGGAGTAGATTGTTCTAGTTCCACGTGCCATGCCTCTTCCGGATGTCTCAGTTATTTCCCTTTGACTCAACTCTCCAAGTTTCGCCTCGTATTGAACTCTCAACTCTTTGGGTCTAATCACTGGATCTAACCAACGTCTTTATCCCCTGGGCCATGTGCCCTTGTGCACATCTGTGTATGAATCTTTAATGTCACAGGAATCATTTTTCACCAGTGCTCATATTGCAAATTCTTTTATTTATTATTAATAATTTTTTTTTACCAGAGCTTATATTGCAATTTTTGTTGTTATTCATTGCTTTCCTCTAGCACTTCTTATTACTGGTTCCCATATTGTATACATATCTATACTTGGTCGGCTCAGGAGCACATATGCTGATTCCTTAAGTTTTCGTATTTTCCAGTGATGCCCTCTGTCTTTTATTTCTTATAAAAGAAAGACACCATTTTGGATCGAAAGAAGATAGATCTTACGAAAATGAGCGACGTATAAGGAGATATACAAACGGACGTCAGCAAAAATATCAACACTATCCATTTCTCTCTGTCATCTCTTTAATCGATATATACACATTACAGTTCATGTTGGAGCATAACTTGCTTCTTCTGATAGGTACAAATACTACTGGCATTTCTTCTGATAGTGTTGTGGACTCCGAGATGAATTCGGTCTCCAAGGAATGACAAACGCAATAATTAAATATAAGAAATAAAATGTATTTACACAGTCATACAAAGGGTAATTCTGTTAGTAAATCCAGGAACACGGTTAGTCGCAAATACAGATAGATATATACAGTCTCGAAGTAGGACTTCCTTAGAGTCTACGTGCTTGTAACTGACTTCTACAAGAGGTTACCTCACACTATCTCCGTTCGTATATTCTCTGACTGACTCCGTATATCCTCTCACTATCCAACTACTCTCACTGACTGTCTAACTCTGGGTATTTAACGGCAGCAGTCCAGGTACACTGGTAGAGTCCACTTATATGAAAAGGGGAGGACCCCATAACAGATAAGTACAAATAATAGTGGCACGTTTTTATCCCAGCAGTGACTGTCCAATAATAGTAGAAATTAGTAATAAGCATAACTCAGTCTCGGTGGACTATGTCTATTGCAGACGCTTTCTCGAGGACCTTAGCGTTTTTTTCAGTCCCCACAGAGAAACACCCTGTGTTTTATACTGCAACTCAGCTGCGAAGATTTTAGTGACAAATTCTGCCAACACATCGACGGATGCCGAAAAGTTTTGTCTCTCCAATTTCAGTAAAAAAGGCTCGGGTCGAACATTGGTATGGTTTTCAAGCCATTTCTAATAGTGCTTCTCGTTAGAATCTGTCGGAAATAATGAAGAATAAATTGACGTGAGTGGAGCGGTGATATCGACCGGGGAGCCCTAAGGCGCGAAAGCCTCATTCTCCGCCGCTTTAGAAGCCTTCCATTTGGATTAGCGGAACAGGTGAGGACAGAGGTATGTTATAAAAATACCTGCACATCAAACTCGAGAGCTTTTTGGTCGTCAGCAAAACAAATGGTTGTCATTGTTCCTGTTTGCTGTGGTTACCCTCTAAGGTAACCGCAGTAAAGCGGAGAGTGTCGCAAAGGAAGGACGTTTTCTTTTGCAACCCGGTCATTCACCAACGCTGGTCTTTTCAGTTGAATTCATTTTCTCCCTGGGTTGATATTATCAAGAAGTTACATGCAAGACACATTGAGCATTGTGATGCCCGGACCCGCGTCTCAGGGCCGGAAAGCTAAAGATTTGATTATTCATCCAATCGATTGCAAATGTTGAAAGTAACGTCATAATAAAAATGTTTATAAACCAATTATTAATAAAGAAAATAGCTCATAACTGATACCCAGAATGTAAACTGTCGTAAAACATGTCCGGCATTTATTCCAAATGAGATTGGGACAACTTGAGGCGGTGTAATAGTTAGCAAGCTTAACTCGCTAGAACAATTACGACTGAGTACTGAGTTCGATACTCACTGGGTGCCCCACACTTTCAGTCTTGTGCCACATCTAAGCTACGTTTGGAAAATCACTATAGGCACCTCAAGGCGGTGTAATGGTTAGCAAACTTGTCTCTCTCGAAAAATTACAAATGCGTACTGAGTTCGATACGCAATGGGTGGCCCATACATTCGGCCTTGTGCCACACCTAAGCTACGCTTGGAAAAATCACTGTAGGCACCTCGAGGATGTGTAATGATTAGCAAGCTTGTCTTACTAGACCAATTACGACTGAGTAGTGAGTTCGATACTCATTGGGTGCTCCATACGTTCGGCCTTGTGCCACACCTAAGCGACGCTTGGAAAATCACTATAGGCACCTCGAGGCGGTGTAATGGTTAGTAAACTTGTCTCGCTAGAAAAATTACGATTGAGTAGTGAGTTCGATCCTCACTGGGTTCCCCATACTTTCGGCCTTTTGCTACGCTTGGAAAATCACTATATTTTAAATAGGCTTTGGGTTAACTAGTAGGGGAGACTGAACCTTCTAGCCTTGAGGGGCACCCAGTCTAAGAGAAAAAAAACTCTGAATTCTAAACCGTGGTGTAGTATTAATTGAGTTCATTTTTTACGTTTTATCGACTCTTTGTAGGTTATTTAAAGCCAAAACATATTTTGGACTGTAAGAATAATAATTTTGTGAATATTAAGCATTTTTGGAAGAAAAAAAAAACAATGATTTTTTCTAATTGATTCATTCATTTTTTTACGTCTTATCAACCCTTTGCAGGTTATTTAAAGCCAGAAATATCCCGAGATTCTAAAATTTTCTTTTGGTGGGGAGGAAGATAATAAGGATTTAGTTATACAAGTCTTACTAATTAACCCCGTAGATCTTTTATCTGGAAGTCTCATTGTTAGTCTAGTGCTGACGGTCATATCAATTTGAAACACCGGAGTTAAGTAAGGTTGAGCTGGGTCAGTACCTAGATGGGTGACCACTTAGGAATACCAGGTAATGTAAGGGATAATGCCGCGGAATAGTTAATCGGAGAGCCGAGCTCCAATTCTAGTCGGGTTTGTTATATTCCGTTATGCACAAATCATTCCCCCAGCTATGGGTTGAATAGCAGGACTGACTGTGCCCTATAGCCTTGGTTGGTAACCAGTCTACCGTAGAAAGAAACGGCAACCTCAGAGCCTCCTCATCCAAATCTGATAAAGGCCACGCCTGGGTTTCACCATCCAGTGAATTTCTACATAGCGAAACTTTGTAAGCCAGTTTCGTAATTATGATGCCTTGATTATAAGCAATACATATTTTTGTACATAGCATTATTCATCTGTTTGAACTCCTATAACGTTATGTAACGTAAATGCACTTTCAATTACTCCATTAATTTATTCTTTAATTCATTATTCTGCCATCGGAATATCACATTACGAACAAAAGGGGAAATCAGCATGTATAATTAATAATCATATAACGTCACATTAGGTCTTAGATTGTAGACTAAATAATTTAGTTCACGCGGTCGAATCAGAAATCTTTCAATTCGAAAAGTTTTTAAAGCTGGCATTGCTGTAGAATAATATATGTAAGGTATATATCTCAAATCCTTTATACATACTGTTGTCACTGAGTTATCAAAAATAATAGTAGAAAGCCGGAATTGGTTTAACAAGTTTATTACCTTTTGGTAGAAGGAAAAATAATGTAGAATAGAAACTTTGGAAGAGAATGTTTAGCCGTAAATTAGTAATTGTTTTCAGCAAAGGCTCCTCCTGCTACTCCTCTTGATATTGGAATATTTTTATATCTTTCGTCCGAGGTTCGACGTCCGAATCCAAACTTGCCCGGAAACATTATCCCTCACAACATATACGCACTGTCCTCATCGCAGATTTCGGGTTTTGCATCATATCGGCTCAAGCAGCAACCCCAACCTGACTCCGGACGAGTAAGGCGCCTCCTTGAAAGCGTCGTGCTACGCACTTCGACTTTGAAAAAAAAAAAAAAAAAAAAAAAAAAGAATTCCGACATGGCTTATTGACATACGTCAGTTAATGAAAACAAAAAAAGGCTTTTCACGTCTCTCCTCACATATACTATTGACTTTTTACTACATTCAGTTTAAATTCAAGCTACTTCCGCCGGATTTCTAACTCGGTAAGCTGGTCTTTTTCTTACATAGTTTAATACAAATGTTTCATATGTTTTAAATACTAATCCCATATATATATATATATATATATATATATATATATATATACCTAACTCTTTAACTAAACCTGCACGCGTACCCAACCCAAATCTATCGCATACTAACACAGGTGCTTCACCAAAAATTAGTCTAACTTACTACTTATAGTAGCCTTTCTTAAAAGAAATTATTTGCAATTCTTATCAGATAATAAGAATTGCGAATAATTTCTTTTAAGAATATATTATGACAGTCTAAGAGAAAGAAAATTCTGAATTCTAAACCGTGGTGTAGTATTAATTGAGTTCATTTTTTACGGTTTATCGACTCTTTGTAGGTTATTTAAAGCCAAAACATATTTTGGACTGTAAGAATAATAATTTTGTGAATATTAATCATTTTTGGAAAAAAAACAAAAAAACAATGATTTTTTTTCTGATTGATTGATTAATTTTTTACGTCTTATCAACCCTTTTCAGGTTATTTAAAGCCAGAAATATCCCGAGATTCTAAAATTTTGGAGGACAATCGTTGTGCAGAGCCCTAGCAAAAAATAGCCATAGTGGGAGCAGTGAGGACGAGAGCGCTAAAGGACATTACCAGTGCAGTTTTAACTGCTCCCAAGTGGATTTGGCTTAAGACATCAGAGTCATGGAAAAACTAGTGAAGACAACAAGAGAGGAAAAAACACCCTATAAGTCTACATTTACCTTATACTCTTAATCAAACGAAATTCCACCAAAATACCTATACATGGATGTACGTCCACGCATCTACTTATAAATGTAGTAAATGTACTCACACGTGCAAACACGTATACATAAATTAGGTACCTCCACGAAATCGCTAAAAAAAAGAGCATAGCTTGATGAAAAAGACGCCAACCTTGCCGAAAACAAAATTTTATTGTCTAAATGCTTATGTTATTATTTAGAGGAAAGACCAAAGTTTTTTTTAATTATTTTTAAAATTTTTTCCTTCTTTTTAGAAAATTCTAAATTTTGATTAAAAAAAACCTTGTTTCTATTTGTATCAGCGGAACTAGTAAATAACATAGACAATTTTTAGAACGTTTTTTTGGTATGACACATTAATTTGAAAAATCGTGCAAAAATAGAAATAATTATCGGATGTTAATGAAACTTTCAGGAACTATTCACAGATGATCGAAATTATTATAAATATGTTTTTTTTTATGAAAGTCATGGTAGAAATATTTTTTAAAAATATTTATTACCCCCCCATAACTAATTTTATGAAAACGCTAGAAATTCGATCGCATCGGTTTTAGTGATTACAATAATTAAAAGCACAGGGCTTTGAGGAATGCAAATCATGTTTTTTTTTTGTTTTAATTGGATACCCAGTACCTGAAAATCAGCTCTGAATTGTAGCATACAAAACTCAATAAAACAAAGATATTATTTAATTTCAAATGCTTTTTATTTGCTTTTAGTTGTTTTTTATGAATATGGACAATATTTTCTGAAAGCAAAAAATTTTTTCGAAAAAATGAATTTTTAATACAATTATTTGTTATTTCATTAATTATAATAGATTTTACATTTAAGTTGTTAAAATATTATAAAATTAGATAAAAGCCGCACAGGCTTTCATAAGTGTCCTTATGAGATAGATCTTTTAGATTGTATCATTTTGACTAATCAGAAGATCCCCAGTAATTAAGAAATGTAATTTTGTGCTTATAATCGAGCTGTAATTATAAAATACGGAAGACCAACCAGATTATAATTAAGTTGCGTTATTTGAGTTAAGCATTGTTCTCCGCTGTTAAGGCCTTTACTTTTGCAAAACACGTGTGGAGAAGTTAATTTGATTTTTCAATTTCAACTGAGAAGGTTACCTACAAGTATCAGTATCATCTTATGAAATTTATATGATCTTATTTTTATATTAATCTCAGTTACGACATTTTTCCATAAATGAAATATCGAAATTAATAATAAAAGGTATGCAAATATAAATATCAGTAGAATGTAATAAATGTACATAAAATTATAGTATTTTATGTACAATTCTGATAAAATTTCATAAGAAAGGTACCTATAAATTAATTAGATACCTTTCTTAAGAAATATGAAATTTAATGTCACTCTTAACAGTTTTATTTTAATTTCTTTAGAATATATTTCCCATAAAGCATCATAAACGTAAAGGTGAAAGCTAAGTACAAAAAAAAAAAAAAAAAATTAGACAGCTGAAAGTTTTCGTTAAAAATAACGGGGTAAATAATTTGTTCACGTAAATGTAAATTATTTCACTTTTTCTCCTTCCGTAGAACAAATTAGCCTCACGGAATCCGTCAATATGTCATTCATCACATGTCAAGTGACGCGAAAGTCTATGACCTGCTTTGTTTTATTTTCAAATTACATCTTTTTGGCACAAAAGCTAAGTTAAGTTTGGTTCAAAATATTTTAAATAAACATTATAATTTCTGATTTTCTTAAAATAAGTTTTGAAAAAATGATAATTGATATTTAAAAAAATTCAAAGTCAGATTTCCAGTTTTTTTTTTAAAATGGAAAAAAATGGTCAATTTTGCTGACTCAAAAAAATTAGATTTTTTAACGAAAATTTCGGACGTGCTAGGAACGATTAAAAATGGAAAAAAATACCCCAAAAAATATTTTGACCTTTCCTCTTAATAATAACAAACATTTAGACGATAAAATTTTGTTTTCGTCAAGTTTGGCGTCTTTTTCATCATGCTATGCTCTTTTTTTAGCGATCTCGTGGAGGTACCTAACATAAATCCTCTTCCCCAATCTACATTAATTTACCTTTTAAGAAACCAGTCTTTGCAAAATTAACTCGTACTATTTACTTGAAGTTCCTTTCCAGTTTTGTGATTTTTCGACGAAAATAATTCAATGGTCTAACCTAAAAAATAAAATAAATAAATAAAAATAAGCTAACAACTCAAATAAGTAACTAATACATACATTTATTATCTCTTAAATATTACTCGAAATAAATCTAGCCAATTAATACTACTATCGACACTCGACATTTTCAAAACTATGATTACTACGATATTACATCTCTGCCTTCTGAAATGACATTCATAAGAATTAGGCAATTAGGCATGGATGTGGAAATGAAGACCAGAAATAAGCGGCGATAAATGGCAATCAGTAACCGAAAAAGAAAAAAAAAATTCCCATCCATTGAAACATACGCCAACAATTCCCAACCCCTATCCATAACGATTCAACTGCCCTGACTTACATTATTTACTTAGTATAATGCTTCAATATTCCCTTATACCTTGTAAACCCTCCCCTCCGCTTTCCTAAGTATGTTTGTGAGGGTGTTTTTTCCTCTCTTGTCGCCTTCACTAGTTTTTCCATGACTGATCTTTTAAGCCAAATCCACTTGGAAGCAGTTAAAACTGCACTGGTAATGTCCTTTAGCGCTCTCGCCCTCACTGCTACCACTATGGCTATTTTTTGCTAGGGCTCTGCACAACGATTGTCCTCCAAAATTTTAGAATCTCTGGATATTTCTGGCTTTAAATAACCTGCAAAGGGTTACTAAGACGTAAAAAATGAATCAATCAGAAAAAAAATCATTGTTTTTTTTCTTTTTTTTTTTTCTAAAAATGCTTAATATTCACAAAAAAGGAACTTCAAGTAAATAGTACAAGTTAATTTTGCAAAGACTGGTTTCCTAAAAGGTAAATTAATGTAGATGGGGGAAGAGGATTTATGTATATGTGTTTGCACGTGTGAGTACATTTACTACATTTATAAGTAGATGCGTGGACGTACATACATGTATAGGTATTTTGGTGGAATTTCGTTTGATTAAGAGTATAAGGTAAATGTAGACTTATAGGGTGTTTTTTCCTCTCTTGTCGTCTTCACTAGTTTTTCCATGACTCTGATGTCTTAAGCCAAATCCAGTTGGAAGCAGTTAAAACTGCACTGGTAATGTCCTTTAGCGCTCTCGTCCTCACTGCTCCCACTATGGCTATTTTTTGCTAGGGCTCTGCACAACGATTGTCTTCTAAAACCCCTGCAACCAACTTCTACTGGGCTATAATATATTCCCGACGACTTTCGCCGACAAATTTCTTGGTATTTAAACCTCTCTCTCTCATTCGCCAGTGTAATAAATTCCTACCGTGACACAGACAGTTCCCAAATAATGCAGTCGTTCGTGTTGTTGGAAGGCAATATCAGATCTGTGATGTTATGGCTATGTGCATGGGGGACTTCAGCTGGGTCCTTAAGTCCACTATCAACTGACAATCATCTGCGGAACATAACAGTTATTGTATCGTTACATCTTTCTCTGTATTTTTACTCCAACTTTGATGAAGTTAATCTGATTTAATCTGGGCGCTTTTGACTCACGGGGCTCGACGCAACCAAATCTAGTGATTATTGTCCCCATGAACTTTAGTCGTCTGTCCATATCTCTCTTTTTAATTGACTGGAGTATTACGCAAATGTCAATGTCGAAATCTTGCCAGGCCTCCTTGTTGTCCGTTTGGGGTCACTTTATCTTCTTTCAGGATTCCGTGTCGTGAATGAGGGGAACTGTAGCTTCCCACCGTTATTCATTCTTAAACCACTGAACCTTCTGCACCCCCACCCACCTCAATTAAACCTTAAACGCATTATCCATAACTATTCAACTGCCCTGACTCACTATTTTAATTTCTTATTCCCTTGTACCTCGTAATCCCTCCCCCCCGGATCCTTAAATATGTTTTTTGTGTGTTCTTTCCTTTTCTTTCTTTTCCTTTCTTCTCTTTTTCTTTTTTCCCTATCGCCCTCAATTCTTCTTCCATGGCTCCGATCTCTTAAAACCAAATCCATTTGGAAGAAGTTAAAACTTCATTGGTAATGTCCTTCTGCGCTTTAACCCTTGCTGTCCCCACCATGGCTATTTTGGGTTGGGCTCTGCACAACGACTGTCCTGCAATCAACTACTACAGGGTCATAGTATATTTTCCATGACTTCCGCCGACATTGTTCGACCAGTTCTTGGTATTTGGACCTTTTTTCTCTCGTTCGCCAGTCTAACGAATTCCTCTCATGACACAGGCAGTTCCCAAATAATGCACTGCTTCGTGTTGTCGGAGTGCAATATCAGATCTAGTCTGAGTGATGTTACGGCTATGTGTCCGGGAAACTTTAGCTGAGTCTTTAAGTCCACTATCAACTGCCAATCATCTGCAGAACATAACAGTCTCTCTCTCTCTCTCTCTCTCTCTCTCTCTCTCTCTCTCTCTGTATTTTACTTCAGCTTCTTTCCTGTTTTATGCTTACTAGCCCTTATAGCTTTACTCACTTCCTTTGCAATTACTTTAAGGGCTTGGTCATGGCGCAAATTGTACCGACCATCACCCAAAGCTTTTCGGCAACTACTCAGGATGTAATAATCCTTTCCTTTCACATAGTTGGCAATTGGGTTGGTATCGCTCTTCCCCCATATATCCAGGGTTAGTTGGGCTCGACATCCTGTACCGATTCGTTAACTAAAATCGAACCTCACTAAAATCCGACCGCCAGCTCTCTGACCAGGTAAATCTTTTCTGTTCAACGTTCTTCCATTTCATCAATTTTACAGTCGAAATAGCAAGATGTAAACGTAAGTTACTCTCGCACTTCTCGCTTGTGGGACTCTTTTCTGACGTCTTGCTTTTCAGTCAAGTTTGAGCTTGAAATGCAATATTAATCATCACCTTCTCTCTTCTTAATCTTGTCCTCTATTGATATTAGTTTTTCTTATATTCTCTCACACTCAGTAACCTTTTGCGTCAGCTGTAACCTAGGTAAGGTTGCTGAATAGAATATTCAAACGAAAGTTGATAATGAATGATAATACTTGGGACAAGAACAACACATATAAGATTGGTCAGCAGCGCGTAGAAGTAGTCAACTGCTAGAAATGAGTGAAGTGAATTTCACAATGAATCTCTAACTGCCTGATATCTACCAACCGCTCCACGCGGTCTGATGTGGCGCAGGGCCAAATTTAATGTGGGGTATCCGAGACTGTAGGCTTGGCCAAAAATTCTCCGTAGACCCCGTATAAAACAGGGTCGGGTAGCTGTTTCCCGAGACGAGACTCTGCCCTTCGACATAGCCTCATCCGGGTATCCTCTCTGCTCGGAGGTAGAGAGTTTGACCAGCACATCTCGAGATGAATCTCCAAATGCAGGATATCTATCAACTGCCTCACGCGATCGGATGTTGCACAAGGCCGAAATTAATGTGGGGTAACCGACCCCGTAGACGTGATCAAAAATTCCCCGTAGAGCCCGTATAAAAAGAAAGTTTGACCAGCATAGTTGGAGACGAATCTCCAACTGCAGGATTTTTACCAACCGCCCCACGCAATCAGGTGTGGCACAAGGCCGAATTTAATGTGTGGTATCCGAGCCCGTAGGCTCGGCCAAAAATTTCTCGTAGACTCTGTAGCTGTTTCCCGAGACGAGACTCTGCCCTTCGACATAAACGCGTCCGGGGCTCCTCTCTGCCCGGGGGCGGAGAGTTTGACCAGAAATAACCAAGCCACACATTTATGCACATATTCAAAGAGCCTGCTTCAGGTTTTAATTCAGAATTTACCTTCTTCTAGCTAGACTGGTTGCCAACCAAGGCTAAAGAAGGTTAAAGACCCTGATATAAAAGAGAATATATATGTATATATATATATATATATATATATATATATATATATATATATATATATATATATGGAAAATTTCTCAGAGTTAACCTGTAGAAAAAGATATTATTTATAAAGGTGAAAAACAATAGAAAGCTGTATTATTAGCAGACGCGTTTAGTCTAATGTGGACTTTTTCAGGACTAAAAACTAGATGAATTTATTGAAAACAAAGTAACTATTAACAACAAAACAAGATGTCCTTAGCAACCAGAATATTTTATAAAACGCTATTGTATTCATATTGTCAATTGAAAATTACGTCACATACTTTCACATGTGGAAATATTGTTTTATTGTTGTTTTACGGATCCAACCATTTTCTTTTGATTTCTTGATACAGTTCTGTACGTTTGCTTCGGAGAGTGGGAGTGGTAATTCTGTTAGGAAAGCTTTCCTACTGTCTTTTACATTTATAATATATATATATATATACATATATGTGTGTGTGTGCGGGGTGTCGTCAGAACTAGGCAAAAAATGAATGCAACACTGACATCACATTTTACAGATATATTTATCAAAAATTACACAAAACTCTCTTGGAATACTAAAGATTAAATTTATTGGCTCCAACCACGGCCTCTACAGAACTGAATCTCCTGCAACTCTTCTGGGTGGTCTCCTTGTTTAAGTTTGTGAATATATTTAATAGAATTAATTTAGAATTTGAATTTAAGTTTATGTTCAAACTTATACTTAGAATTGAAAATGAAAAATTAGAAAATTTAATTTTAGTTTTAAAATGGCGTCTACGGACGCTGTTGGTAAACAGACGTTTAAAGTTTTTTTGCCTAAAAATAGTTAATGACAAAATTATAATAGAAAAAATAGGTATACAGTGGTAAAATAATAATAATAAAAAAAAGTAAAATAATAATAGTTTCTAAATTCCAATGTATATAACCTGAAGAAAGTCAGGTCGTTCAACTGCCGAAACGTCTTGAATCTGGGAGTAAAGATGAGAAATAAAATCCGAATTATGTGAATAGTGTAGAAAGTTTACGTCATTTATATCTAAAGAAACGAAATGCAATCGCATTTTATGTGCTCAAAATAACCAAGCCAACCATTTACGCACATATTCAGATATGTAAACCGCTATGTATGTTAATGAATATATTTTAGTTGCCGTCCTCAAATCTTCTGTATATCATGCTCATCAGTGCTTGCTGTGATCGAATCTAGATAACAGACAAGACATTGAACACAGATTATCAAGGAAGACAGCGTTTCTTTTACTTCAATGTTTTTTTTTTTTTTTCTTGGGGCGACATTTTTAAAATGAAAATTAACTCGCGTCTCACCAATGGGAAGTCCCGATGAAAATGCGCAAGCATCCCTATGGCAAAGAAGGCCGAAAAAGATGGAGGATTAATGGGGGATAACTGCAGATTCAAAGACAGAACATTATTATTGATAACTCTCTCCTCCAATTTGCGGACCCCAGTTACTATATTCTTAATACTTGATATAATGCAAAAATATCACAATGATAAAATCGTTCAATAATTATTTTTATCAATTTATACTGGGACTCATGCAATTACAAGTCATCCATAATAATATTTTCAATTTTGAAATCATATGTATTTTTGGCATAATCATTTTTTGAAACTGTTCCTGAGTCTTTGATCGTCTTTCAATCATTCCGCCTCACCTGATATCCTCTTCCGCCGCATCTATGAGGTACGCCGCACCGTTTGGGAACCACTGCCTTGCTTGGAAATTTGACGCAATATAATCTTCCTGCACCAATCCTATCTATCATTTAACCTTAAATTATGCTACGTTAATCGTTAAACTCATTACCTGAAGCAGAAATTGCCGCCATTTAAAGATGAGTGACAGAAATCTCCGTCAGTGGGTTAATATGTGGGAAATTTGCATTATTTACATTATTTGGACTGTTATCCTCACCTTCATTGCCATATTCACAACGTTTTCGGTCGTTGTGACATTCTTCAGGTGATTGGAATTTCAAACCGGACCCCTGAAGAATGCCGGATCCTACAACGGTCGAAAAGTTGTGAATATGGCAATGAAGATGAGGATAACAGTCCGAATAATGTAAATAATACAAGTAATCATAATACCTCATCTCAGAGATGTAGACTTATCTAGGGAAGTATTTACTAAAAATTGTACGGAGGCTCAGAGGGAATGTGAAAAAAAATGTAATCTTTGTCTAAATCAATCCATCTTACTGTAGGAGTACCCATGAAAATGTCATGATTTTCGTATTAGATGTGCTTGCTGTATCGTAATATTTAAAGAAGAAATAGAATCCTTACGAGTTCCCCAACTATAATATACCCGTGTACGATATACCCGGGGAAATTCTATTGTGCAGGTCATTATTTAAATAATAAGAAGGAACGAAAAAAAACGAAAAAAAACTTACAATCGCCCCCTCTACCTTATCTCACTTTCTTTTTGCCATTTCACTGAAGCAGACGTTATAACCTTTCCTATCTTCTCTCTTTCATTTTCTCGCTAAAACGTCTCTGGTATGTCTTTATGAGTTATTGGCAGGGTGTAACGGTCGTTCTAACAAGGGATTAAGGAACAAGCAGCTTTGTAAAATGATGAGTTGTCCGTGTGTCGACGTGTGCATCTGTTCATTATATCGATATTACATTATAACTAAAACAATATAAAGGGTTATCAATCCGAAGAAGAGTACCAAGAAGTTTCCAAACCTTTTGAGATTCTCCGTTCACCTGTATTATCTTTGGTTCTTAAATAGAAAGTGTTATATTCCGTGTTAATAGGAATATGGAATGGACAAACACGGTGGATAAATAGTAACAGGTAGAAACCATTACACCAAGCATGGGAGTAATAGTTATGCACGGTCGTCGCAAGTCAGTACAGTTTTATGCCCGCTGATATCGGAAGGCCGCTAGTTCTCGCAGATCCCAGCTCGACGCTATTTAGTAACTGCCCCACGCAGTCACATGTGGCACAAGGCCGAATTTAATGTGAGGTTCCCGAGCCCGGAGGCTCGGCCAAAAATTCCCCGTAGACCCCGCATAAACGGGATCGGGTCTGTCTATCTCCCCGGACGAAATTCTGCCCGAAGGCATAGCCTCGTCCGGGTTCCTCTCTGTCCGAAGGCAGAGAGTTCGACTAGCGCAGCTGGGAAAGATCCCAGCTCGACTCTCCTGTCCGCTGTCCTAACGGATACTTCTAGGTCGTTACCACCTCTAGTACCGCCACTCATGGGGGTGGCAGGTTATTCCATCACATAAGAACGAAATTGGTATAGCATTAATGTTTGCTAGATCGAATTGACTAAAATCTCGAAAGGTGTTTCAGTCAAGCCGAAATCGAACTTGAAGGATACCAAGGCTCCTCTTAACAACTTTGAAACCTATGTACGATTCTCAAGAATTCGCACAAAATTGAACTGACAAGGATTTCACGAGCGGGTTTCACGAAAAAAATAAATAGCCACTACACAGAAAATCAAAAACAATATCCAAAACTCAAGAAGCCAACGAAGAGATATTACACTACGTAACAAGAAGGCCGAATACTTACTAAATTGAATCCAGACTATTGATTGGATATTGGACTTGGGTCAAATCTCGCGTCAAATCTCGGGTCAAAACTAACAGCATCATTCATGGTGTAGACGTATCGGTCTTCGATTTTTATGCAACTGCTAGTCAGATTCCCAACGTTGTGTTCAATAAAAGCATTTGCTTTTGATCGTTAAACAAAGCACACAGCGCTCGTACCGACCGTAATTAATGACGTGCAAGGGAAACAGATGTGTTTCACGGCGGACGTAGCATAGTCCATCAGAGTACAGCATTTCAAAATAGGATTCAGTCAGTTAGGTGCCATACGTGATACACGCTTGGTCGATCATTTATCTTTCGATACATGACTGGCAAGGCAAATTTTATTGCCGCAGTAGGTTGCCATTTCTTTCTGCAGTAGACCAGTTGTCATCCAAAGATATAGAACACGGAATGTCCTGCTATTTACTCATGGCTAGCAGGGGGGGTATTAGCACGTAAGTGAATGTAATGGATTCTACTGGAAAGTCAGTCACTTAGTTATGTGCTTTGCGTTATACACGCTTAGGCGATCATGTACCTTTCGTTACATGATCGACAAGGCAATTTTTTTTCCCGCAGTAGACCAGTTGTCATAGCACATAACTGAATGTAGTGGATTTGGCTTGGAAAGTCAGTCAATCAGTTATGTGCCATGCATTATACACGCTTAGGCGATCATGTATCTTTCAGTTGCCATCCAAGGCTATAGAACCTAGTGTCGGGGTGAGAAGGATAGTATTCATACCTTACCCAAGGGTAATAGCACGTAAGTGAATGCATTGGATTCGACTTGGAAAGTCAGTCAATCAGTTATGTGCAAGTTATGCTTAGGCGATCATGTATCGAAAGATACATGAATGACAAGTAGGTTGCCATTTCTTTCTGAGATAGACCAGTTTCCATCCAAGGCTATAGAACCCGGTCTGTCCTCCTATTTACCCTTCGCTGGGGAGGGAGAAGAAGATTCATACCTTCCCCAAGGATATTAGCACGTAAGTGAATATAATAAATTCGACTGGCATTCGAACTACAAGGAATCAGTCAGATATTTCCCATGCGTTATACACCCTTAGGCGATCATGTATCTTTCGATACATGGCTGACGTGGCACATTTTTTCCCGCAGTAGGTTGTCATTTCTTTCTGTGGTAGACCAGTTGCCATCCAAGGCTATAGAACTCAGTTTGTCCTGCTATTTACCCATAGCTAAGCGGAGAAGATGATTCATACCATTTCCAGGGGTATTAGCGTGTAAGTGTATGTAATGGATTCGACTGGAATTCGAACTCGTCTCTCCGGTTCCTCAATCCGAACCGATATCCATGACTCCACCGTGATTACTAATGTGAACTGCACGGAAAAAGTACCGTTCTCTACCAATGTCAATTATTCGTTGAGATTCCTTTTTACTAAGCAAAGTAAGTAATGTAAGTATTCAGCCTATTCTATCTTCAATTCATCTTATAAAGACAATTTTCTATTTTTTACATACAACGTTTGAAAGCACATACGATACCCTACCCTCATCAGCCGCTAACCTGGGGAGGTCATATTGTTTCGGTGCCTATGGCGGTACTGCTACGCCTGGCGTCTGACTCCACGAGCAGCTTTTGCCACCCGACAAGGTATTGTTTTGTCGGTGTAGACGTGTCATCGATGTTTATGCAACTGCAAGTCAGATTTCCAACGTTGTGTTCAATAAAAACCTTTGCTTTTGATCGTTAAACAAAGCATTATGTGCTCGTAGCGACCATTATTAATGACGTACAATGGAAGGTAAATAGATGTGTTTTACGTCGGAAGTAGCATGATTGATTTGCGCATGCACACAGGTAAATCAGTTATGGTCTTTATAAGGACATAAGTAAATTAAACATGGAATAGGCTATTCTACAGCTGAGAGTATAGGCATTTCTGAACGAGTTTGACACCATACATGACAGCCATATGAAATTCTCGACGTAACGAGGATATTTAAGATCATTACTCGAGTTTTTATGTTAAAATTTTGGTTTTGTAGCCAACTTTCGCACCCCACCCGGAAAATTACTTCAAAACTAAAACTTTAACCTAAAAGTCATGATCTTAACCCTAGAACACTATCAATTAAAGTTACACTATTACTAACCATGGGTATATCATATCCGATTTTGAAAATATCAACAAAAAAAAATATCAAATATAAATCTTTATTTGAAATATTTTACATGCAGGCAATTCAAACTTTGTACTTTGAGTTAACATTAATAGGAACTGAAAAACATTATTTAGGTAAGAAAATCAGGTACTGAAAATTGTAATTAAAAATAGGAAAATTTACGCTGGGTACTATATACCCATGGTTAATGTTCTAGGGTTAAGGACGCGCCTTACGTCGAGACTTTCATATGGATGTCATTTACGGTGCCAGACCCGTTTAGAAATGTCAAAACTCTCAACTGTAGACAACCACTTTTTCAGAAAGATGGTTAAAAATGTCTTCAAGCAAATAAAGCCGGTAAGTCTTGGTGGGGGCCATCCTTCTTCGCACCTCGCAGACTGGCGCTACAGAATCCCAAAACAAAATACAGTACCAAATATCAGAAACTACATCATTTGAAGAGTTTCAGCAACAGCAAAATATCAACGTGGATAGAAGAGAAAATGATATAATCACGCTGCTGACATTCTAAACTACTTCGATCTGAACCCTTTATTTCGCTCACTGGGATAAACTAGTTCTTGTTCCACGTGCCATGGCACAGTGGATAAAGGCGTTGGTTAGATCCAGTGTGAGTTTTGAATCCTCGGTCGCCAAATATGTTGTAGAGTAGTTTTCACAGTGGAGGCTTGTATTTCGCTAAGTCGGTCCTAAATGGCTCCGACGTACAAAACGTTAGGAACTTGCAATAATTAGTTAATGAAGCAGCAATCTAGTTGTGATGGTTGATACTTCAATGTCCGACATCGACTGACTCACTCAACTCCACTGAGCTCAACTGGAGACCGCTACTACTACTACTACTTATTATGTGTGGGAGAGTCTATTAATAATAGAATAGGTACGTTCAGGTATAACATTATGTCAACAATGTTTCCTTAAAACTTGATATTTCTTGTAATAAATTCTTAATGAATATTATTATTGTTATTATTTTACTAAGGGTAAGGTAGTCCTACATTTACAATTCCTTACGGGTAACCATAAAAGAAATGTTGTTCAAAACTTCCTGAAACCTTTAAGCTCGTACTACCGAAAAATTATCAAATGTTGAATACGCCCCTCTTCCTCCGAAAGCGTTATATACTGTTCACCGACTGCAAGGCCCAAGAGCCACTGCAGATAGTTACTGAAGCAAATGATTCTAAGGGCTTAAAGGGAGAAAATAAGAGGTTCATATTATGGAAATATGTAGGATAGATTACGTTTGACTCTAGACTAGTAGTGGTTATATCGTAGCGATCAGGGAAGCATCCTCTAGGGAGCCTGTTTCACAAAGCACGAGCTCTTGGGAAGAAATTCTCCAACTGGGATATTAAGGGAATCGGGATGCTTTTGTGAGGGCAACAGGCAAAAAGACTGAGATAATGAACAAGACAGAAGAGAAAATGTGAGGAAATAGAAAAAAGATGTTGATAAATACTTTTTGTTTAATAATAAGCTATATCTTGTGCCCGACGAGTTGGGTAACCAACAAAACTTAAGTCGCACACCAAACGTAGGTATATGTGTATTTATTAATATATATTTCTTAGCTCTGTCTAACCTTATCGAGCACTATTGTGTCTACACCTCTTGGCAAAAATTGGTAAATATTGTTTTTACTTACCTGTGTATGTACGCCAGCACGCGAGTATATGGTTATTAATATCTAGTGATTTCATTTATCTAACCATAGATAGATAGATTGATAGATAGATAATGAACAGACTGAGATAGATTGATAGATAGATAATGAGCAGACTGAGATAGATTGATAGATAGATAATGAACAGACTGAAATAGATATAGACAGATAATGAACAGACTGAGATAGATAGATAGATAGATAGATAGATAAATGAACAGACTGAGATAGATAGATAGATAGAGATAATGAACAGACTGAGATAGATAGATAGATAGATAGATAATGAACAGACTGAGATAGAGATAGATAGATAGATAGATAGATAATGAACAGACTGAGATAGATAGATAATGAACAGACTGAGATAGATAGATAATGAACAGACTGAGATAGATAGATAATGAACAGACTGAGATAGATAGATAATGAACAGACTGAGATAGATAGATAGATAGATAGATAATGAACAGACTGAGATAGATAGATAGATAGATAATGAACAGACTGAGATAGATGAACAGACTGAGACAGATAGATAGATAGATAGATAATGAACAGACTGAGATAGATGACTGAGATAGATAGATAATGAACAGACTGAGATAGATAGATAGATAGATAATGAACATAGATGAGATAGATGAGAGATAGATAGATAATGAACAGACTGAGATAGATAGATAGATAGATAATGAACAGACTGAGATAGATAGATAGATAGATAGATAATGAACAGACTGAGATAGATAGATAGATAGATAGATAATGAACAGACTGAGATAGATAGATAGATAGATAGATAATGAACAGACTGAGATAGATAGATAGATAGATAATGAACAGACTGAGATAGATAGATAGATAGATAGATAGATAATGAACAGACTGAGATAGATAGATAATGAACAGACTGAGATAGATAGATAATGAACAGACTGAGATAGATAGATAGATAGATAGATAATGAACAGACTGAGATAGATAGATAATGAACAGATGAGATAATAGACAGATGATATAGAACAGATAGATAGATAGATAGATAATGAACAGACTGAGATAGATGAGATAATGAACAGACTGAGATAGATAGATAGATAGATAATGAACAGACTGAGATAGATAGATAGATAGATAATGAACAGACTGAGATAGATAGATAGATAGATAGATAATGAACAGACTGAGATAGATAGATAGATAGATAGATAATGAACAGACTGAGATAGATAGATAGATAGATAGATAATGAACAGACTGAAATAGATAATGAACAGACTGAAATAGATAATGAACAGACTGAAATAGATAATGAACAGACTGAAATAGATAATGAACAGACTGAAATAGATAATTAACAGACTGAAATAGATAGATATGAGCAGACTGAAATAGATAATTAACAGACTGAAATAGATAGATATGAGCAGACTGAAATAGATAATTAACAGACTGAAATAGATAGATAATGAACAGACTGAGATAAATAGATAGATAGGTAGATAATGAGCAGACTGAAATAAATAGATAGATAGATAGGTAGATAATGAGCAGACTGAAATAAATAGATAGATAGGTAGATAATGAGCAGACTGAAATAAATAGATAGATAGATAGGTAGATAATGAGCAGACTGAAATAAATAGATAGATAGATAGATAGATATGAGCAGACTGAAATAAATAGATAGATAGATAGATAGATATGAGCAGACTGAAATAAATAGATAGATAGATAGATAGATATGAAGAAAGTGTGAACTAACTTCATTTGTACCCGTAGTATTTTTCCTCTTTTCGCCGATAAATTTTTATAATCCTTTTCTTAATCTTTTCTCCCGCCTCTTTTTAAGACGCCTATTTATTTTCCCGCCTTTCACCGTACCTTTTTTCTTTCTCCTTTACAGGCTGCTTCCTGATCCATTTCTCTCTCTTCTCTTCATATCGCCCACGGTTAATTATCCCCTCTCTTCACCCTGTCTCAGTCCTTACTACCACTTTTACTTCCCTTCCTCTTTTTATCCTCCATCTTTTCTCACTTTTCTTTTCTCTATTTTTCGAACCCTCCTTCATTTTCCCGCCTTTTCCCCCTCACTTGTTTTAACCTCCTTTTTCATCCGTCTCTCTTTTCAGCCTGCTCCCTAATCCATTTTTCTTTGCTTTCTTTATATCCTCCATTCATTTTTTTTTTTTTCCCGCCTTTTCATCCTGTCTCAGTCCTTTCCGCCATTTTGATTCTTCTTCCTCTTTTCCTAACCTCATTTTCCCCTCTCTATGAATCTCCGTTTTCTCTTACGGGCTTCGCCAAGGCTGTTTATAACCTGTTCTGGTATTTCCTATTTTGAATCGAACCTTGAATATATATTTTTTATTCCTTTTTTTTTTTTTTTTTTTTTTTTTCGGTTTGTTTTTAATGGGTTCGTTTATAAAATCTCGTCGAGGAATGTGCTCAGTAGGGGATGCCGAACGAAAACATTCTTTGAATGACATTATCGCCAGAGCCCATTACCATCGCCAACCTTAACCCAACAGACAGGCACGGGCAAAAATAGACAAAATATTTATCTTGACACTTACAGTCTGAATCTTTGTACTGAGTTCAAATTAAATATAAAAAGAGAAAGTGTGTACTGCTTAGTACTTAGCAATGAGAACAACGTTTCAAGAAAAATGTCTTTATGTTCGTACATGGATAAATCTATTTATTAATCTCTCTTTTTCTCTCTGGCTCGTAACCTCTGAGTGGACGGTGTAAAGGATAACGTCTCAGAGAAATCGGAGTTGCGAGTTCGAATTCCAAGCGATTATTTCACGTTAATTTTATACGAAAATACCTTTGCCAAGAGTATAAATCAATCAGTTGGTCTCCCCTATGGGTTAAACAGCACAAGCTTTTTTTTTTACACTTAATTGCCAATAAGTCTAGGAGAAAGTTAAGTCTGAATTCTAAATCTGAGAATGGTCGTTTAGAGAGCCTTCTACACCAGAATTTTAAGAAAAATGTCTTTATGCTCATACATGGATCTATCTATCTATCTATCTATCTATCTATCTATCTATCTATCTATATATCTCTCTCTTACTGGCTCGCTAGCTCTGAGCAGGTGGTGTAAAGGATAACGTCTCAGTGAAATCGGAGTCGTGAGTTCGAATTCCAACCGATTTCTTTACGATAATCTTATGCGAAAATACCCTTGCTAAAAGTATGAATCAATTTAATTGAATGGGTGACAGAACAAGGAAAATGACGAAAAATAAACGATTTAAAATTACTTAGAATAAAAAAACAAGTTGTGGAGAGTTATGAACGTCCATAGAAACCACATCACTCGATAACTATCAACAACAACATATGTTGGTCTGCAGTCGGAAATTCGTCTCCAGCTCTGCTAGTCAAACTCTCTACCTCTGAGCAGAGAGGATCCCCACATAAGGCTATGTCGAAGGGCAGTCTCGTCTCGGAAAACAGCTACCCATGACCGTTTTATACGGGCTCTACGGGGAATTTTTGGTCGAGCCTACGGGCTCAGATACCCCACATTAAATTCGGCTTTGTGCCACATCTGACCGCGTGGGGCGGTTGGTAGATAGCCTGCAGTTGAAGATTCATTGTGGAATTCACTTGACTCACTTCTAGCAATTGATTACTTCTACGCACCGCTGGCGAATCTTATATGTGTTGTTCTTGTCCTAAGTATTATCGTTCATTACCAACCTTCGTGTGATTATTCTATTCAGTAACCTTCCCTAGGTTACAAGACTTATGTAACTCGAAGAGAAACTAATGACAGATGTTGATTCCTACACTACTTCAAACAAAAGGTTCAAATCTCCATCAATAAAGGTTAACAGGGAAGAATATAAAATAATGACATAATCAAGAAATTCACTGCTTCAAACAAAAGGTTAGGTAGGAAACCTCCAATACTGGAACGAAGCTACTGGACTTGAGAATATAAAATAATGACATAATCAAGACCTTCAAACAAAAAGTTAGGTAGGACTCCATGTACTGGAAAAGAACGATAACAGCTACCGGACTTGAGAACAGAAAATAATAACATAATCAAGATGTTGATATTCCATACTACTTCAAACAAAAGGTTAGGTAGGAAACCTCCATCAATACTGGAAAGAACGATAACAGCTACTGGACTTGAGAATATAAAATAATGACATAATCAAGATGCTGATATTCCATACTACTTCAAACAAAAAGTTAGGTAGGAAACCTCCATCAGTACTGGAAAGAACGATAACAGCTACTGGACTTGAGAACAGAAAATAATAACATAATCAAGATGTTGATATTCCACACTGCTTCAAACAAAAGGTTAGGTAGGAAACCTCCATCAATACTGGAAAGAACGATAACAGCTACTGGACTTGAGAACAGAAAATAATGACATAATCAAGATGCTGATATTCCACACTGCTTCAAAGAAAAGGTTAGTTAGGAAACCTTCATCAGTACTGGAAATAGCTAAAACAGCATCTGGACTTGAGAAAGCTATTTTCCTGAAAAATTGCATTAAAAGAAAGATTTTATAAATTTCAACCGAAATTAGTACTGGCTGCTCGATCAAAGAATTTTCAAATGTTTCCTTATAGGGAAACTGCTAATATTATTACCCTAACCTGAAAGTAGATGCTATATAAAAGGAAATGCTTACCGGGATTGATTGTTCGTTGGGGTTCCTTAATTCTAGAGAAGTTTTTTTTTGTTTTCATTCTCAAAGACAGATTCTAGTTTGTATTAGGTTGGTGCAAAAATAATGACGTAATAATGTCGTTTTTTGATGTATTTTTTAACGTCAAAAAACGACATTATTACGTCATTTTTGCACCAACCTAATAGATAGACTTTTTACAGTTGAATCGCTGGCTTTTGCATTGTTCCCTTCCCACTCAGTTATGCTTCTTTCTTAGACTGCTTCTTTTATTCGCTTATTACGCGGTTGATTGTCTCATTTCTGCCTCCGCATGTCTGCCTTTATTATCCTACTGCATTCTATCTATTCTGGCCTTTATATAATTGGTTCTCGTGCAGTTGTTCAAGGCCACCACTGACAGCGATTCGATTTCTCTTTAGAGCCTCTTTTCACAACCACGCTCAAATCGTTTTATCTACAATTCTTTCAAGCTGTCTTCTAAAATGTCTGTTGAGTGTTTTCTCTCCTCGTTTGCGTAATCTTGTCTAGGGGTTTCTTCGTTCTCTTCACTGTTTCTTCTTGTAAAATCTCATTCTGCTTTTGGCTGTTGGAATTAATTCTTCCTTCATATGCTTTGCATAGTTCTTAAGTCTTTTAGGCGAAGAATTAAATTGTTATTATTACTACTATTGTCGTTAAGCGAGAGGGCACCACGCCATCAAAGTAATGCTGGAGTACAAAGAAATAACGCCGAATATGACCGTCAAAAAAAGTATACCAGGAACATACGTCACAGTCAAATGATATGGTCAGAGGCTTTGAGGAAAACAGAGCGTAACATTGCTGGGGTGGGGGGGTTAGCAGTTACAAATATCTTCAAATCGGGTAGCATACTCTGCTCAGAGGCAACGATTAAGAGGGTCTCCAAATATCTAGACGTAACTCCTAAGTCTCCTTGGTCGACTTATCCTTCAAAAGTAAAATAAAACCATCCTTTGAACACGCGTTCATGGTGATCCCCAAACTCCTAACAATCATTGCATCAGTCAGCCCCCTCTCTCTCATATATATATATATATATATAATCTCACTTTTCGAATGTAGTTGGAAATATATATATATATATATATATATATATATATATAATTATTTATTTAAAAATATGATTCCATCGCTACATAAGGGTTCTCATGTTTCAAAACAAGAGCCGAATATATATATATATATATATATATATATATATCATAATTAAATAATTCATCGAGCACTGGGCGGCCGTTACGTCCGATTTGGGACTCATCAGCAGTGCGTATCCAATACAGAGAATCGAACCCGGACCATTTTGATACAACGCAAACGTCATACCAACTGTACCACGAGCCTCGGCGACGTAGGATACACAAACTAGACTTGATATTGCGCCTGCACTCACTCAGTTCCACAATGATACTCATCCAAGTATACGGATAACCTCGGAACAGTGCCCCAAGGGCCACTTCTGCTTATTGACCCTTAGCCGCTCTTCACGAGCATTAGATGCGTCTAGAATATTCAGTGAATAAATATGGGAGATTTAGAATTATTATTATTATTATATATATATATATATATATATATATATATATATCCCCAAGTATAGGATTGGTGTATATGGAATAAATTCCAATAACCAACAAATACTATTCTTAAAAGAGTGCTCAGTACACAGTAGAGCAAATATAATTATTTATTCGAAAATTATAACATAAAAATATTATAAAATCACTACAAAAATAGCCATTTTGTTTCAACACCATCACTTGATAAAACATCAAATGTGTTGAAACAAAATGGCTATTTTTGTAGTGATTTTATAACATATTTATGTTATAATTTTCGAAGAAATAATTATATAACAATTATACTTTTTTTTTCTCCGTGGTGGCACAACTCTGATTTTCATGCACGTCAGGTGCTTATTAAACACTCGTTTTGCATGAAACTCACATTTGTGCCACTGGGGATGAAAAAATATATATCTATTATTAATATAAATTATAGCTCTGTTATTATATATCGAGCACTATTTTATTAGCACCAGAACTCAATGTGTGATATTCTGTAACACACACACACACACACACATATGTGTGCGTGTCTGATTAAAAAAACATTGCTTATTTTTAGCATAATCCGTTCAAATTCACGAATATTTTTCTGCGTGTTACAATCAAATGATGCAAGAAATTAACTATAACAGTCACTTTTATTTCCCAAGTACTTTCCATCTCTTTCTGAGATCATCATCGTTACGTTATTGCAATTGTTCCAACTAGAAAATATGCAAAAACTATGCGTAGCTGTCTATTTTCTAGTTGGAACAATTGCAATAACGTAACGATACTATAGCTATTCTAGAAATATTTCCTATAAATATTTCTGTAAATATATTTCTATAAATATCTTCCTATAAATATTTCTATAAATATTTTCCTATAAATATTTCCTATAAGTATTTTCTATATGTATCCGGTATAAGTATTTTTCTGTAAATATTTTCCTGTAAATATTTTCCTGTAAATATTTTCTATAAATATTTTCCTATAAATATATCCATAAATGTTTCTGGAAATATTGCTAGAAATATTTCTATAAATATTTATTTTCCTGGGAATTGTTTTGATGAGCTCTCCTCTTTGTTATCGCGATCATGAATAAAAGAGTCGTAAAAATTCCGTTAACATCAAAGAAAAGAATAATGAACTGTTACGTACCATCAGATAACAAAAAAACATAATTATTAAAAGCTCCAAAGGACCGGAAATTGTGGAGAGCCATGATCACCAACGTCTTGAAGATACATGGTTTATTTTCTCACACCTTTGTTATTAAAAATCTCTTCCAATTTTTTTGTGTTTTTTTTTCCTGTCAGTTACATCCTTCAAAAATTTAATGGTAACATCACTCGTCATCATTTATATTTTTAACTCTAATGTGTTATTGATATTTCTCCTCGGTAATATTTTTTCAGTTTCCTTCATTCTCACTAAAGTCCTGGGTATAATTCGGCAGCGAGGCCTCTGATTGAGAGATTGGAGGGTTTGAGGAACGTAAAACTGCAGGGGACCAACACTATTTTTCAGACACTTTATTTTTTCAAGTTTTAGGTAGCAAGGCAGTCTGTACTGTTTTAGCGTAATGGCAATAACATTTAAAAACTGTTTCAATACTACAAGTAGAAAAGCAGAATTCAAATTGGAAGTATTTTTATTTTTTTACAATTTTCACATTACACAGGCGACAGTATTTTTCGGACATTGCAGAAGCAATGCTAATAGTTTATGGCAGCACCCTTTTTTTCAATGACTTCTATCAGTCTATCTTCATAATGTTCGTACATATTGATAATAACGTATTTCGAGTTTCTAGCAGTCTATTTTTAGCATCTTGTATGCGCTGCCTCAGTTCAGCCTCTCTGGTTATTTCTGGCCCGTCGTAAACAAGCTCTGCAAGCATTTCCCATATGTTTTCAATTAAATTTAAGTCTGGACTTCTTGCAGACCATTCCAGAATAGTTATATTTGCTTCACACATCCAATTTTTCACTGATTTTGCCACATGGATGCTGCATTTATCTTGCTGCAAAATAAAATTACTTCCCATTTCTTTTTCTATGAGTGGTAGGGCTCTCTTTTCCAAAAGTTCTCTGTAGCTCAAGCTATTTTGACGTCCTTTTAATCACTCGAGCCACAAACTTCCATTCAGAAATACCATACCCCAAACCATGACTCCTCCTCCTCCCATCTGTCTCTTGTTGAGAATAACAGGTTCACCTTTTCTCGATCATGTACACCACCCGGCAGGTCCATCGAACTTAAAACGTTTTTCATCAGTAAATATCACTTTCTTGAAGTCGACATGGTTTGTTATCCATCTTTTGGCGCTTCCCAGCCTTGCCTCCTTGTGTTTTCTCGTTAGTGTAATTCTTTTCTTGATTTTAGCATACTTAAGTCCAATTTCGTGTAGCTTTCTTTGTACAGTTCGAACACTGACGTCAAGTTCACACTTCTCCTTTACTTTCTTCGCTGTCACCTTTTCTCCAGATGATAACAACCTCGTAACTCTCCTCTTCATTCTTCTTTCTGTTATCTTGGAAATTGTTTTTTTCCGTCCTCTTCTTCTTCTTCCTCTCATAATCTGTACTTAGCATGTCTTCAACTGTTGACTTCGGTAGCTTCATCTCAGCAGCGATCTTTCGGATGCTGAGCCCATCTTCTCTCTTCTTTTGGACCAAACTGATGACTTCTTTTGAATGCATTCTTCTTCAGGATTTTAATACGATTTCGCAGTGAATGGTAAAGATACTCAAATGTAATGGTCAGGGTACAATTTACCTGCAGAAAATTTGCATATTGTAGACGTTCGACGACTAAATCATTAAAAAACCCGGAATTTGTGTCATGTCCGAAAAATAGTGTCGCCTAAGTTGAAGTAAAAATAAAGAAAACATGAAACCAAAGACAAACCCATCAATCAATGTTCATACCATTAATGGACAGTTACTGCTGAACTACCTACTCATCAACACAAAAGCTCTCGGCAGCAAAAAACACCTTTAAGCACACTTTTCAAAGTGTCCCCAAAATAGTGTCGGCCCCCTGTACCTCTTAATTGCTGTTGTTCCCAGGTCCACCCTGACTGGGGGTGGTAGCACCTATTAGGGTCCCAGCTATGGGAAAATAGTGGACTCCCAAACAGAAATCAAAACACTCGGAAACTTTAAAAATACTTATTTATATTTTTTTAAAATTACTAACAATACCTATTTATAATAAAATTGCCAACAATACAATTTTAATGCAAAATGACCAACAATACATTTTATAGCAAAATGACCAACAATACATTTTATCTATAGGTGAAGCCATAAAATTGCATTCAAAATACTTACATTTCAGTATTAAATAACCCATAGAGATGTTGATATGTCGCTAAACAAAATCGGTCAATCAACCAACCAAACCATATGAAAGAACTATTTCATGACATTGCGTTATATAATATTCTATTATTTCTTAAAGAAATCAAACTGTATTCAAAAAGATAACTTCAACGAACCTACAACATAAAACTCACATATCGCTGCATCTAGTAATTATGTCCACATAAATATGTATATGCACAAAAGCTGAGTATCATCTACCATGTATTCAGTTGTGAAAGCAGAATAACATATATTTTATTACTTCAAACTCCCAAGAAAATTAAATTTCGCCATATAATGACGCATAAGGTGTTGATATATCGTTAATCAATCAAATCAAATTGATTCTCTGTAACCCGCCCCTTGCGTCTTAGCGACTTTATCGCCTCGCTTAAAAACTTTTATCAACATACGTTTTGTACTATCGTAGTATATACTGAAGGGAAAAAAACGAAAACAATTGTTCACAAAATACTCAAAGTATTTAATTCGTTAAAATTTTAAAAATTAAATGCAATGTTAATCATCATCTTCTGTTTTCTTAATTCGTCTTCTTTTATCGTCTCCTCAAATTCATAGTAGTTTTTTTTTTTCATATTCCTTAACAAACAGTAATCTCTTGCATCCTAGTGGCTTTATTGCCTTTGATCTATAAAAATTTAAATGCAATATCAGTGTCACGTCTTGCGTCTTTATTGCCTTGCTTGGACTGAAATGATTAAAAAAAATCCATTGCATGAGATTTTACATTATATGCAGGTATGAATCTTCTACAAGCAAACTCATGCTCATGGGAGGCTTCTTTGTTGAAATTGGCAGCCAGGATCTCTTTGTTAAAAGAATATACTTGCAAAACGTATTTAAAACAAACGAGGAACGAATAACTATTTTTATAAGCCAGACACATGGCCAAATCATAATAAACATGAATAAAGACAGTTTAAAACATTTGCCAGTGAAATAATTACTTACAAATACCTGTTCTTTGCTAATCCTTTCTTTCATTACAATATGCATCACAAGTAAAATCTTTCTGATACGCAGTAGAATATTGAAACACCGAATACAGGGATATGATGATTATCGTAGATATGACTGGATATGAAGAACCATAAACTGGGAACAATGCAAAAAATTATCGCACTACAAAAATAATTTAAACGAAAGCGTTGATAACTGACAAGTGTTTGATATCTTAACTCAAGTTGAAATTAGGATAATGGCTCGAAATGAGAAATCAGAGAAGCGAGTTCGAATTTCAGTCGGGTCCGTTACATTCACTTAAGTGCAAATGTTCTTGGGAACGCTATGAATCTATCCCCCCCCCGCCTACACCATCTCTGCGTTGAATAGAAGGACAGAGTTGGTCCTATAGCCATGGTTGAAAACCACGCTACTGCGGGAAGAAATGTCAGCTTACTGCAGGAATATCTTCTACCGAGTCGGTCAATATTTGTCGAGGAAAGAATTTAATTTGATTGATACGGTTTCTAAGGCTTCTCACCCCTTTGTTGGTTATTTAAAGCCAGAAAATATTTTTAGGCTGAAAGAATTTTTTTTCAGATAATAATTCAGTGATACAAGTTAAACTAATTAACCCATAGCTGGGGAAAGAAGCGATGGATTTATACAGTCAGAATTTAATAAACGAACAAGAAATTATGATGTGGCTATAAAGTGGGGGATCAATTCTATATAACAATCAATATATAAAGTGATCATCCACTTTGTGGTCACGGTATTTTCTCTACATTTATAATCCCGAGAATGTAAATAAACCTAAAAGACATGCTTGTCTAGCTAATTTCATCGATTGATTTGTTTTTTACGGCTTATCAACCATTTGCAGGTTATTTAAAGTATTGTAAGAATTTTTTTTTTATAGTAATGATTTAGTCTTATTAATTATGCCATGGGTGGGGTGCAGAAGAGATGGATTCATGCCTTTCTCAAGAATATCAATAAGTGAACATAACGAATCCAAATGGAATCAGAATTCGGCTCTCTGATTTCTAATTCGCAGACTTTATGCCAACCGCAAATCCAAGCTTACAGAACCTGGCATTCCCAATCAGCCATACTTCTAGATACCGACCAGGCTGGACGTACAATCACCGAAGTTAAGAAACTTCGAGCCTGATTTAGTATCTAGACGGCTGACTGCTAAGCAATACCGGGTGCTGTAAGCTTGGATTTGCGGTTGGCATAAAGTCTGCGAATTAGAAATCAAAGAGCCGAATTCTGATTCCATTTGGATTTGTTATGTTCACTTAGAGATACCCTTGAGAAAGGCATGAATCCATCTCTTCTGATGACGGATAACAGTTTGGGAATTAGAAATCGGAGATCCAAGTTTCAATTCCGGTCAAAAAGATAGTTTTATTATATAAGAAATAACGAAGCCACTCAAACATATCTTACATCAGTATATAGCTATACATCGTAGGTTCACATCCCTACTTATCAACATAGTCTTACTAATTAACCCGTAGGTAGGGGGAGAAGTGAATTCATACCTAATCAGAACTTGATAAAGAAACAAGAAATTATGATGTGGCTATAAAATGGAGGATCATTTCTGTATTACACTCAATATATAAAGTGATCATCTACTTTGTGTTCACGGTATTTTCTATGCATTTATAATCAAGAGAATGCAAATAAACCTAAAAGACATGCCTGTGTAACAAATTATCATGTGGCTATAAAATGGGGGATCAATTCTGTATTACATTCAATATATAAAGTGATCATCCACTTTATGGTCACGGTATTTTCGATACATTTATAATCCAGAGAATTAAATAAACCTAAAAGACACGCCACAAGAAATTATAATGTGGATATAAAGCGGGTTGATCAATATATAAACTGATCTCCACTTTGTGACAACGATAGTTTATATACATATATATTCCAGAGAAATCTAAAAGACATTCCTATGTAGCTAATAATTATTTGATTGTTTCATTCATTCATTCGTTTGCTAAGGGGCTTATCAACCCTTTTATTTAAAGCCAGAAAAACATTTTTAGATTGATATAATTTTTTTACATAATCATTTAGTGATACAAAACCTCAAGCTCAGGGGAGATGATGCAGATTCGTACCTTTCCCAAGGGTGTTAGTGTGTAAGTCAATGTAACGAACCCAACTGGAATTGGAACTCAGCTCTCTTATTAAAAAAAAAAAAGGATACCGAGCCATTATCCAAGCAACGCATCCAAACTTACAGCACCTGATATTCCGAAGCAGTCACCCATCAGTACTGACCGGGATAGAAGTTGCTTAACTTCGGTGATCGTATGGGAAGCGATGTTTCAATGTGATGTGTCAGTAAGGGGAGAAAGAAAACTTGAATTTGAAAAGCAAGAGAGGGGTGTGGAAAAAGCAATTAAATTGCGCTACCTTTTAAAATTATTGATGTGCGGTAGTGTAATGATTAGGAACTCAGAAAGAGAAAATCGTATGCCGAGTTCGAATTCCAGCCAAATTCCTTACGTTCACTTTCGAACAAATACTATTTAGAAACTTAGCAACTTAGTGTTGTGGACCCGGAAGAGGTCCAAAAGAAAACTCGAACTCAGCAATTCAGTGAAAACATATTATTAAAAGAAAAGAACGAATACAGAAGTGTTGCACGTCCGTCTGACGGCTAAGTAGAGTAGTCAACTCGTTCGCAATATTTAACGATCCCCACACGAGGAATATATGTGGCACAAGGCCGGGTTTAATGTGGGTTTCTCCGAGCCCGTAGGCTCGGCCAAAAAATATACCCTTTGAACGCGCCTAGACGGGTTCAAGGCCTGTCTACCTCCCCGGACGAAATTTTGCCCTTCGGCAAAGATTCGTCCGGGTTCCTCTCTGCCAAAGCAGAGAGTTCGACTGAAGTCGCACACGTAGTTAACCATAGTCAACTCGTTCGCTCGTCTACAGTCCTCTTGCGAGGCATAATATAGTCACAGACGAGTCTATTTTGTCCATGAAGGTAGGTCCACATAACACTTAGCCACCTGCACAATTATGGCTTAAATAAAGCCCCTCAGGAAACTCTGGATTGTAAAACCGTCAAGAAGAGGGATGTGCTTCGTCAGGTTGACTTGCTATAGACACACCATTGTTGCTATCTGTGCAGTACATTTGGCGCCCTTATAGACCTAAAGAGTTACAAGAATTTTGAAGTGACTTAACCCTTTAGAAAGTTTCCAAATATCCATGAAGATTTGCTGCCTTTTGCCTACCTAGGCGAAAGGTAATGGTTAACGAGCTAGTCTGGTCGGCCATTGCAACTTGATAGTGTATTTGGTCCTCAATGGGTGCTCCATTACATGTGGCTTGTGTCAAACAGCAATAAGCTTCGGAAGTAACAAATAATGTAATTTGAGATCGAACAAACAGAAAATTCTCTGAAAAAAAATGACCTGGACTTTTTGGAAAGGGAAATTCGAATTTTAATGATTCTAAAAACTCGCTATGATCAGATTAAACGTTGCTGAACCTATAATGCCAAAGTTATAGGGGACAAATATCTAAATTGAGGCAACGCATGCACGTAATTTTACGTGATCAAAAAGTACCTGAACTGATGGTATAAAAAAGAAAACTACAACATATATCAATTCTATACTTAATCTCCTTCGAAGTAGCCCTCTTCTGAAGCCACAAACTTTATCCAGCGTCGTTTCCATTGGTGGAAACATTCCTGGAACTTCTTTTTGGGGGATAGCGAGCAGTTGCCTCGTCGCATTCACTTGGATTTCTTTGACGTCTTTAAAACTTGTTACATTCAAGAGGGATTTGCTTTTTGGGACGCGTAAAAAGTCACAAAGGTCGATATCTGGTGAATATAGTGGTTGTCGGACCTAGAGAATGTTGCGCCTGGCCAAAATCTTCTGCACAATCCATGGTCATTGACAGGATCTTTGTAGGGTTGAGAGACGACCACACTCTCCTTCAAAGCACTGCTATGAACAGGAAGTAGGGAAGTAAGCGACAGAGTTCAGAGTTCAATCTGTGCTAAGCGGCTTCACTCTGCATACTACTATAGTTCCCTTAGCATAGCAACAGTTCTGATACTTTTTGATTAGACCTCGTACACTGACGGCCATTAAAAAAGAATACACTTAATTAAATAAATGAACTTAAATGCCTGTTACCTGTATGAAAGAGTTAATTTATTAAAATTATCCTATTTATTAAAATCAATTTTAACATAAGAATCACAAGTTTAAATTATCAAATTAATATTAAATTATTTTATTTTTGTCTGGATTTTTGGCATGAGATCATTATTTACACTATTTATATTCAGACTATTCTTTGTTGCAGTTCACAACGTTTCGGCCGTTGTGCTCTCCGCGCTTCCTCAGGTGTATATCGATCTGAATTCTGAACTGAATCCTTTATTTAATCTACGGGGATAGACTGTTCTCATTCCACTGCACATGTCTAAGTATATCGACTACTTCTTATTTCTAGTACTGCTCAATTATTGCTGGCTAATTTACACTTTGAGTTCAATCCCTGGGCCGGGAAGTGTGTACGAAGAATTTCAAGACTACCATACAGAATTAAAATTTGAAAATTTAGAAAATATTTTTAAAATTAAAAGTTTCTAATTAACATTTTGCTCAAGAAATCGGCATTTAACTGTTATTTTCTAAAATTTATAAAATAAAATATGTTTTCCTGGCAGTTTAATTCTAAAATAATTTGAAATTAATAAGCGAGAAAATTTATATATTTTCCTCATAAACACTGTGTAGTGACTTGTTTTATTACCGTAAGATTAAGTGACTTGTTCACCATAGCAGGTTCAGTTTCGATTAAGACAGAGAACATAAAATAACAAAGTTGATATACTGTCGAAGCAAGCAGGCGACAAATCACGTCAAGTTATGTTGTCGAGTGTTGCTACTATATAATTCCACTTCGACCGCAACCGCACTTACTCGTGTTTCGATTGTATCGACTTCTCCTGCTGCTATCGTCAAGTCCCACCTGAAAAACCCACCACATTTTTTTTCTGAAAACCACAAACGCAGCTTATCCAGTTTTGCTTACAAATGTCTGCGATGAATCTTATCACTTGTTGTAAAAGAAAACATCTTCTGTGGGCTTTTTTTTTTTTTTTTTACTTCATTTTGACTAAATATTACGATCTGCGACCGGAAGCAAGTAGGAGATCCCATTTCCGGTTGTATCGGGTGCTTTGGGCAATGATCAGCGCCTAGTTCATCTACTGACGGATTTCGTATTCACCACCCTCTCAGTCTTTAAGTGGATTTTCATTGTCTCCTGATTCAGCTTTAATCAACATTAATCGTTAATTTCGTAACGTAACAAGGAAGCGTGTAATAAGATCAAAGTTAAGTAACAACTTGAGTGGCGACCGTTTATTGCGGATAAAGATTCCTGTGAAAACATCAAAGTAGTGAGCTAATGAATTTGGAATGGAATTAAAGGCAATTTTCTTTCCTGGAATTGATGATTTTTCGAAGAACAGTTGAATAAATGCAAAGAGGTTCTGTTCCAATTTTCAAGAATACAGTACTTAAGAACGTATCGTAACACTTTTTAAAAACATCTGTAAAAGATATATTTATATATGGAAGAAAATAATCACTAAAAATCATTAAGTTAAAATTCTTTTTCTGTTAAGAAACAGAGACAGTGAAAAAAAAAAGAAAGAAAGGAAAATTGAAAGAAGCAATTTTGTTTCTTTGGATATCCTCACCCCCATATCTAATTTTTGTACCCCCCCCCCGCTGCGTACAAGTGGCATTCTCGCCTTGCTTGGGGTATAATGATTAAAACAAAGAAAGAAAAAAGAATTTTATTTTTTTTTTTTTTTTTTTTTTTTTGACAACTAAAAGAAAAAAACTGCAGCTAAAGAAAGTGGTGACGAAAAATTCTTCATCATTATTATCACCATCATCATCACGATACAAAAAAAAATGGGGCCAGCACAAGAACGGTCCCGTTCGCCAAATGACTGTAAAAATCCTTAACAATAAAAAAACGTTATAGAATTAGAATGAAATGCTCAAAGAGGATTATTACCGTAACCGGCAATAATCCTCTTTGCCAACTTTGTTACAAAAGAAAAAGAAAAGGAGGAGTACTGGAGGGAGGGGGTGGTAGAAAAGAACTTATTTGATGACACACATTTATTGTATCAATGGCAGAAATACAAAAATATTTATATTCCTCATGCTTTGAAGGAAACAGCTGATTTTCGGAATGTAATATATATACATAAATACACACACGCACGCACGCACATATATATACATATATCGGTTGGAGCTATTTTCCAAAATCAGACAAAAAATTCAGTGCCTCTTACCCATTCTCTGTCTCTCTCTCTCTCTCTATATATATATATATATATACTCACACACACTGAGACAGAAACATATAGATTCATATGCACATACATAGATAGATATAAAGATTCAGATAGATAGAGATATATATTAACAGAATGAGATAGAGAGATATAGATATTAACAGAATGAGATAGATAAATTATTTAAGAGAATGAGATAGATATATATTAACAGAATGAGATAGATAGATATTAACAGAATTATAAATAGATAGATATTAACAGAATGTGATAGATAATTAGATATTAATAGAGTGACATAGATATCTACTTACATAGATAGATATTAATAGAATGTGATAGATAGATAATTACATAGATAGACAGATAGATATTAATAGAATGTGTTTAGACACCCGTGTTGATTTCTACATCCACACTATTTATATTGACAGATGCTCTGTTTCAGCTATTGAACATTCCTGCCACATAAATATAGCAATTTTTCAACAATATAATTATACATACATATATATATATATATATATATATATATATATATATATATATATATATATATATATATGCATAATGTAATATATAGTATTGATTTCTATGTTGTTTACCACCCACACACGCACGCCTATTGTTGCAGAGATTCCTTGATGCACTGAAAATATTTCATCTAAAAAAGGAAGTTGTCATTTTCGGCAAGTCATGTATTCTCGTATTAAAATCCATGTGAATTCTATTAGCTGAGGCAAGATGGATCAGCTCGGAGGCAAAACGAAAATATTTTCTTTCTTTCGTCTTTTCTTTTCTTCTTTTTTTTTCTCCCTTTTCTTTTTTTTTTTTTTTTTTTAGCTGGTTTTCTTTTTGGGGGGCGTTTACAAAAACAACTGAAACCAGTTCAGAAAAACAAGAAAAAAAAAAAAAAAAAAAATTGCAAAATATTTAAGTTTTTCGGATCTAAGCAATTGATGAAGTGTTTTTCGTTAGTTTTTAACCAATTCAGTGTTGACTTCGTATCCAATCGTTTCAGCAGAAACTATAGAATAACTGGAGAAAAGAAGGAAGGAAAGAAATAAAGGAAAGAAAGAAGGAAAGAAAATCACCTTGAAACACACACGCACGCATGTACATTCTCTGTAACGTATCAAAATTTTCAGTTAAACTTATGAATATTTATGAGCGTTTCCTAAATTTAAAAATTTTGAAAAGCTAACAACATTTGTACTTTCCTTCATAAATTCTTGTTGTAGAAAATCCTCACATTTACATTAATAAAGTACATCAGAAAACGAAGTACATCGGCTAAGATAAGTTTTTTTTTTTTCTCTTCACACACACACACACACATATACATACATATATATATATATATATATATATATATATATATATATATATATATATATATATATAATTATTTATTCTAAAACCGAACGATCCTCTGTGGGCGCAAACTACATGAAAACTGCCGTAGAAGCATGAAAAAATCGATTATTTCCACTATCGTTGTGAGTTGGGAAATGCGAAGTCGGTTCTGTCCTTACCGCTAACTTGGAGCATGTACATGTAAATTTTGGTGCAAATCCGTTGAAAATTGCGGCCGTGCATTCGTCACACACACACACACACACACACACACACACACACACATCCTGCCTTATAAGTGTAAGGTTTTATTAAAAACTTAAACCTGGTATCTCTTTGAATGCATTTAACTAATTTTGCAAAAATTAATTTTCCCATTTAGTCCTGGTCTGGTGGAAATAATTCAGGTCATTTATTCAGGAAATTAACTAAAAAAGACGTGGAAAATATACAATTAGTTGTAATACCAAAAAGTTATTTTTTGCAAATACACAATTCAACTCATTGTAATAAAATAAAGGACTTCCTTCCTATGTCCTGATCTACAGTGTCAAGTATTAAAATTACATACATACATTAAGATTCAGATCTCTATTTTGAACGGACGTTATAGTGTTTGTTTGAGTAGAATTTCTTAAAAGTATCATTATCTCGTAATCAGATAGTTAAGCAATTCAACATTTGGCAAGATTTCATGGTTACTTGCTTAATTAGTAAAGTTAATATACTTCGAAATTGGTTAATATTTGAATGGTCTTTGGCTTTAAACACGTGCAATAGGTTATTGTCAATGGATGTGTTGAAAAGTAGCTATAAGTTTTGTTTTCATATTAAAAGAAAGCAACGTTGTATTTGATCAGCAGTTAGCTCGATATTAATGCGTGAGTCAGCAGATTCAGAATACTCGATTTTTACAAAAAGTTTTAATCAATAATTTAATAACGAAATGACATATAATCAAATTCTCAATGTTTAAAATCGGTCTTTGTTTTATAATAATTAACATTTAGGAAACAAAAATTATAGCTTTATTGTAATAATAACAGTTACATACTACCAAATAATTTATTGAACATCTCTCTCATATATATATATATATATATATATAAGGCACGGTGGGGGTAATGAATAGCGGCTTGGATTGAGGAATCGGAGTCGAATCCATTATATTCGCTCGCTTGGGAAAGTTGTGAATCCTCTTCTTCTCCCTCCAGTTAGGGGTAAATAACAGGACAGACTGGGTTCTATAGCCTTGAATGGCAACTGGTTTAGGAGAAGGACAACTCTTAATTCAAAACCTGCTGAGGGTCGTTTGGGGACCTTGTGGCACGTAGTGCACCAGGTCTCTGTATTCGGCCCTCCAGAAAAGATGGATGGTCTTGCAAGTAACCTTCACCACTATAATCAAATATCATGTCCTGTTGTCGGTCTGTCGGTTTCCTTGGAACTGATCTGCTTGACCCTCATACGTCGAATTCGATGGGAGAGTCGATATATATATATATATATATATATATATATATATATATATAGTATGTGTAAAAACTAAGATGTAAATAAAATATATCTATAAAGACGGTAAAATAATAATGGTTATATACAACCAAATAATTTATTGATTTTATATCTATCTATCTATCTATCTATCTATCTCTCTCTCTCTCTCTATATATATATATATATATATATATATATATATATATATATATATGTGTTTCATTAAGACTGATTATATATAAGGGTGTTTCATTAAGGCGGATCAAAAGTCCGTAGTAAATAAATCAGTGTTATTTGTGAAAATTTATTTATTTATTGGATTATATTATTTAAGTCATGGCAATTATGTGTGAAAAATAATATCACACAAATGTCCGCCAAATCTGAAAGAAGAAGAAAAAACATTACAAACTTCAACTTGATTGACATTTAAAATCGGTCGAATTGAAACACCCTCACACATTTATATAATATATATATATATTATATATATATATATATATATATATATATATATATATATATATATAGTGTGTGTGTGTGCGCGTGTAAAGAAAAAAACGATAAAATAAATGTCGAAAAGAAAACTTTACCAACGCGCTTCGTCCCTTGATAACGTTTCGCAAAAAGAACGAAACGTGTTGGTGAACAAAAAGTTTTTGTTTTTTATACACACACACACACACACACACACACACACATATATATATATATATATATATATATATATATATATATATATATATATATATATATATAAATTATTTAACATAAATATGTTATAAAATCACTACAAAAATAGCCATTTTGTTTCAACACACTGGTGTCTTATCAAGTAATGGTGTTGAATGTAGAATAAAGAGTTTTAAAAGGTTCAAATCAATCAAACGCCCCTCGCTAGGGGGAAACGCTGTTACATAAGATGGAATGACCAATCAAAACACAAGTATGTCAGAATTCAAAAAACTTGAGAACGAACTTTGGTTATAATAATATTTATTCCGTATACACCAATCCTATACTTGGGTATATATATATTATATATATATATAATTATATAAGAAAAATTCTATTTCCCTATCCTGTTTTTGCACTATTTTTGCTTTTAGCAGTAAACCCCGTTGCCGAGGTCCTACTCTTCCCTATGTGTATCGAGCATACTTTTGCCACACTTGCGTACTTTTTCCGGTTGGACATTTGTATTAGCAACTCGGTGAATTCAGTTGATGTGTGAATAGTATGCGTGCATTCACCTTCACTTCTAACACGTTCGACTCACCTGTGAGGTATAAAGTGTCCATTTTCACACCTTTTACCCACCCCGACCATATGATAATTGCGTGTAGACGTATGAAACTCTTAGTCCTAATCACTGCTCACTGAAAACTTAATTCAAATACCGTAATTCCTCATGCATAATACACCTTCATCCATAATACACACCCCTAAAATTGTGCTGAAAGTGTGGTAGAATGCTTCTACTCACGCATAATACGCATCCCTTGTTTGGTAATCAAATGCTATAAATTGTACCTCTCCAATTTCAGCGTTTCCTACTCTTATTCAAGGTGTAATTGAAGATATTTATCAAAATTTCCGATCATTACGATTCTAAAAGGAAACGGAAATACATATATTGTGCCTACTGCGCAGACTCAATAACCTGTTTTTGTTCGATAAAATGTGTAATCTATCTAATCTGTATGTAGTTTTTCACAAAAAATGGTTTTAAACATAGAATAATATTATTTTAATTTAGTTTTATGATATTTTTTGTTTTATTTTACATTTGTAAATATTGTTAGTTACATATGATTGTATTTGACATCCTTATGGGGTCGCAATCGCCGAATGTTAGTGACAAATTGTCGTTTGTTTGTGGTGAGGAGTCATTTCGCTACTGAAATCGACCGATGAAACGGCTGTTTTTTAAAGATTTTTCTGTAGCTGTGCATAATACGCAACCTTAATTTTGCTTGTAAGTTTTTTAAAAAAACATGCGTATTATACATGGGGAATTACGGTATATATATTTCCTTTTGTCTTTATTAATATATATACGTAAAGAATTCCACATGAAATCAAAAACGTCTGCGGTTTCTCTCTTTTTTTAAAATATACATTTTTTTCTAGTTGCAACAATTATAATCTTTTCCCAACACACACACATATATATATATATCTTTGACTTGGCTGAGTGCTATAAATTGTCCGTTTTCACACATAACTTAAGTGTGCATTCAATTCACACACACACACACACACACATATATATATATATATATATATATATATATATATATATATTTAAGTTTAATGGTCAGAGTTGAATCAGACCAGGAAACAGTAGTATAAAAGTGGACAATACGCATGTGAAAAAAGTGCTCTATTCTATCTGACCTCCTACTTTTTAAATTTCATATATATATATATATATATATATATATATATATATATATGATATTATTTGGAAGGGAAGAATGGTGAATATAAGAGATAGAGCGTTTATAGATATAAACAATCAATAAATCATTTAATTACGATGTGGCGTATATTGCTGTTGTATTTTCTTTTAGAAATAAGCGTTTTTGGTTCATCTACACCAAAATTATGATTACGTAATACAATATTTTCCTATTCCTAATCAATCGAGAAAATATCTTATTTTCGTTTTGTTACGTTTTCCTTGCTAACCTTTTTATCATGCTGAAAGATATGTGATCTGTATCCCACCTTCTAAAACGAGGTGACCTCGTATTCTGCCAGGCGAAGGGACCTTTCCGATGTCTATTGTGAAGGAATTCGCTGATTCATTCGTCCTCTACACATTGATTAGGTTTGAAGCCGTACATGATCGACTTGGCATAAAGAATGGATAACACAGACGCGTGCAAGGAGAATCAAAATGGCGTCAATGCTGGTAGAAATGAACCGGTTGCAATGTAAGTAAATGAAGGTTAATGTTTTCAAAATTATCTTCAAATAATTTCATCAAATGTTATTAAACAAAACGGTGAATGAAATTTTCGCTTTTAGGGAACAAAACAAAGCGGCCATTATGCTGCAGTAACGAATTTTTTTTTTATTTATTAATCCAATACAGTTTTATCACTTAAATGTTATTTTTAGCGGATGTTCATATGTAAGTAGACGCTCTGTTTTTATTTTTAAACAGAATATATAGAGCAGACCATGCGAATATGAACAATAGGGAATATTTAGGTTTAACCTGGTATTTCTGAGAAGGAATGAAAGCATCTATCCCGGCTTTGACCCAAAAGGAAAGCTCAGTGGTCCAATTCTCAAGGTTAAAGAAATCAGTCCAGAGGTCGAAAGAAGAAAATCATAGAGTGAGCCACAATCAGCGTCATGGTGATGGAATGGGGTCATCAATCGGAGGTTCCTGATTAACAGATGACTGGAATGAAATATCAATAAATACTACAGAATGACCCGAGTTGCCAAGTGGAGCGTGTTGCGAAATTCAAGAGCGAGGGGAGGAAGTGAGATATAAATAAATTAGAGAAATCTGTTGCTCGGGTATGCTAGAGAAACGGGTAGGTAAATCCACGATTTGAGTAAGGGATTGATCAATGGAAAAAATGTAATGTCTGAATACTGCTATTACCAGTAACATGAGAATGATTAAACCACATGGAGTCACGTGTATTAAAATCACTGAAAACAAAGACGTTCGCAGATGGATGGAAAGGGAGAGAGAGAGCCGTTTCTATATTGTCAAAGATTGTCTCGTATGCCTTAGTCCTGAAATGAGGTGGAGCAATGAAGGAAAAAGAGATAGTTAGCAGAGCAAAAGCAAATGTAGGATTTGTCTGGTCATTCGAGAGACAATCCCATTGCCGTCGGAAGATTATACACCAATGCAATACTGGAATTTTTCGCCAATAAGGAAGATCGAGGTTTCACTTGATATTTCCAAGAAGGAATGAAAGCATCTCTTCCGGCTTTGACCCAAGAGGAAATCTCAGTGTCCCAATTCTCAAGGTTAAAGAAATTAGTCCAGAGGTCGAAAGAAGAAGAAAATCATAGAGTAAGCCACAATCATCGTCATGGAGAAGAAAGCCTGGAGCAGAGGATTCTTTCGTAGCAATATTTGAATTTAAGTTTGTTTCATAAAGTGCAAGGATATCTGGCGACCGTTCTATGAGAAAAGTTTATATACTGTTGAATTTGAAAGGGATACCACAAACATTGGAGAAAGAAAGTTTGTGGGCGGGTAGGTATAGTTTATTTTTTTTTTTTTTTTTTTACTGATTTTCTCGTATTTCGTTTCGTTGTGTTGGTCATGAAGAGATTTGCGCTGGGGAAAGAAGAAATAGGCAACATAATTATCACTATCTGTCGTTAATGACAATAGCGACTAGCTAGAATGTGGCTGAGAACAGAGCATAATGTGGCCTCAGGGTTAACCAGCGGAAATACATACAGTGATACATACCCATGCGCAACATACCACTACAAATACCCCGATATTATTCGTGTTTTTTTTATTTGAGCAGTCTCTCAAAAAGTTCGGTCTCCTAACGACCAGACGGCGGCAACAGCCAGGAAAATGTCAATCCTGTACTCTCATAAGGCAAATATATATATAACTAGACTCGTTTCGAAAAACCCTCGAATTTTTGATTTGTTAATCAAATCAATTTCGAGGGAAAAAAAGGTTTTAAAAAAAGAAAGAGCTACAAACATGAACTTCTGCCGACAAAAAATCGCACAGATGCAGGTCTGAAGCCCAAAGAAAAAACCCTGATACGAGTAACAACTAACTAACAAAAGAGCTCAATACAATCGTAGAGCAGACCTAGATACACCTAGTGAGCCAAACAAACCTACCTAGGTTTTTCACCTAAACGGATCGTCAGGAACTTTCCCTGACGATCCGTTTAGGTGAAACCTAGGTTTGTCTTATACTAGGTATATATATATATATATATATATATATATATATATATATATATATATATATATATATATATGTGTGTGTGTCTGTGTGTGCATTACTGCGATTACAAAGTTTCTACTACTACGAGCATTACGAAAGTGACAACGAGTATTCGTTGACATTACATAAGTGGCAACGAGTGTTCGTTGACATCACAAAAAAAATATAACTATTTATCTATTTACGTTAATATATATATATATATATATATATAACGTACTTAAATAAATAGTTACTTTATATATTTTCTCACTCTTTCTCTATCTCTCTTCTTTCTTTCTCACTATCTTTCTCTTTCGGTCTCTCTCTCTCTCTCTCTCTGTCTTTCTCTTTCTCTTTCCCACTTTCGGTATTTTTTATCCTTTTCGCCCTCTCTTTCTTCTTCGATCTATAACTTTCTCTCTTTTTCAATCTCTGTCTCTCTTTTCTTTCTCTCTCTCAATCTCTTGTCTCTCTCTCTGTCTCTGTCTTTTTTTTTATTTTGTCTCTCTCTTTAGTCTCTTTTGATAAAAAATCACCAACAATACATTTTTATCGTAAAATGACGAGCAACATATTCTAAAACAAAATGACCAACAATAAATTTTATAGCAACATAACCAATAATATATTTTACAATAGAACTACCAATGATACGTTTTATAATAAAACTAGCAGTATAACCCGTCTTTGCCCCGGTCTTTCATTACTGGGAATTTTTGCCATTCAATTGGAGCAGTTTAAGTTTAAAGTCAGCCCACCCGAAAATAAATATTAGTAACAACGTTTGGGTGCAACTGTGGCACATCCGCAAATGGAGGGGGGTTAACAGTTTGAATGGGGGGTCGCAATTGGAAACCGGGGTCGCAATTTGGACTCAAACCCGGCATTGAAGAATTATCTATCGAACAAAAAAAAAATCATCGAAATTGGATTAAAACTGTGGAAATGCATAAACAACATCCGATCATACACACATACATACAAACATACATTTTGAGAATTTTAGATATGGATGGTCAGCAATAGTTTTTTTTTTTTTTTAATGACCAACAATATATCGCTTGGGGTGAAATTATAAAAAAAATAATTTTCTTTACATGAAATAAATTGACAATTGAATTCTAAAGTATATAAAATTATATATAGCAAAATTCATTATCCCATTTAAAGTGCTGATTAATGTTTCAAGAAAAATCTACAGGTTACTAACAATAGACTCCACTTGATGTTTTAATTACGAAATTGCTGATTAGATTTACGGAGGAGCAATTGCACGCTGCGCCCTGTGGAAGTTTAGATGACAGTGAATTCAAGAAGACAGGATTTAATCAATCGACAGAGATCGAATTACAAAGATGGCTTTGATCCCTAATTATCAATATGCTTAAGCCAAGTTTAATTTGCCAGTAATCGATTTTGTTACTTCAGGTTAATTCTTTACAATGTCAAAAGAGTTTGGATTAGGAACAAATACAAAAGCATCTCTCTCTCTCAGAGTTATATATATATATATATATATATATATATATATATATATATATATATATATATATATATATATAATGTAGTTAAACTTCATCTGGGAATTTAACTATATATATATATATATTTAGTAATCTTCTCTTTACTGTGTCTTTTCAGGAAGTGAGTGATCGTGACTCTCCACAACTTCCTATCCTTTGTAGCTCTTATCAATGTTAATCTCCTTACTATTCCTCCCTGTTCTGCCATCTATTTACACAAGCTCGTTAAGTTGGTTGATCATGGCTCTCCACAACTTCCTATCCTTTGTTGCTCTTATCAATGTTAATCTCCTTACTCTCTCTCCCAGTCCCTGTACTACCATCCATTTATACAAATTCATTAGTTGGATTGATCGTGACTCTCCACAACTTCCTATCCTTTGTAGCTCTTATCAATGTTTATCTCCTTACTATCTCTCCCTCTCCCTGTTCTGCCATCTATTTACACAAGCTCGTTAATTAGGTTGATGGTGGCTCTCCACAACTTCCTATCCTTAGTAGTTCTTATGTTATCTCTTTACTATCCCTCCCACTCCCTCTTCTGACATCCATTTACACAAGCTCGTTAAATAGGTTGATCATTGCTCTCCACAACTTCCTATCTTTTGTAGCTCTTCGTAAGTTTCTTTTTTCTTTACGTTGTTCCTCCCAGTCTCTGGTCTTCCATCCATGTATACAAGCTCGTTAGGTAGGTTGATCATGGCTCTCCACAACTTTCTATACCTTTGTAGCGCTTATCAGTGTGTATTTCTTTAATATCTTTCCTTGTCTCTGCTCTTCGACCCATGCTCGTTAGGAAGGGTTACTCGCTGTTTTTCCCTGTTCCTCCTACGTTTAATACATCTTGTGAGTGTCAGATTTTCCATACCAACTTTTCTCAGTCTAGGTCTCTGATCGTGAAATTGGACGTTTTCAGGAGCGTGGAACTACCTCTTAGCTGTAGTAGTTCCCAGGTCTATCCTAAGCCAAGGTGGTAGCACCTGTTAGGGTCCCAGCTATCGGCAAAGAGCTAACTCTCATGCTAAAAACAAAACACTTGGAAAGTAGAAAAATATTTTTTATTAAAAAAAATACTAGCAATACATTCTTATAAAAAAAAATTACAATACATTTTTGTAGTAAAATTACCAACAATTTTTATTAAAAAATCACCGAGAACACATTTTTTTATC
>CAHIKZ030002501.1:1372500-1395000 GCA_903632075.3 Acanthosepion pharaonis
ATATCTGAGCAGGTAATCCACCCAGCTGCACTTAGTCTATGTACACGTGGGACAAACCATAGGAGTAGGTATATAAGCCCCTACAAATAATAATAATAATAATACTAACAACAACAATTATTATTATTATTATTATTGTCAGAGTTATCGGAACTTTGATGTTTGTTTACAAATATCAAGTTTGAAACGACTTCATTGATATCTGCGTACAAAAACAGATTTTTTCTTTTTTTTTTTTTTTTTTTTTACAAAAAAGAACGAACAGATATGTACATTTTTATGTTCGATTTTAAGAAAATATTTTAAATATGCAATAATTGCTCGACAAAATAAACTTCTTTTCATTACAGAACACATATATACATTTTTTTTTTAATTAAACTTTTGAGCCATGCGTTCCTGAACAATTTTAACCCTTCTGTCTGAGCTCCTTTGGTCAAAATTCACAAATAATTGGCATGTAATGTTTCACGGTAGATATAAAAATAGTTACAAGTGTTTACCCACCGTTCAATCAGTAGCTGGGCATTGTCATTTTTCCTTACCTCTGTTTAACCGGTCACTGGGCATTACATCATTTTTCTCTACCACCGGTAAAGCGGTGGTCAGGGCTGACAGGATTAATCAACAAAAATTTACATAATTAACAAAAGTATAAAATACTGTTCAGATTATCAATGTCGTAAGCACATTTTCAAAGCTCGACATTTGTAAATAAAGATTCCAAATAATTCTATAAAAGTCCAGGAATTATTTGACACGGGCCCACTTCTAAAATTATTTTTAAGAATCGATATTTATCGATTCAAACAAATGTCATAGTTTGAATCCGAAAAATTATTTCCCCTAAAATTCTTCCATATTTTTCGGGACCCGTCAGTTTAAGGAGTACCGATTCTAATAACTCTCTGTTCAAATGACCTTGCTACCTGATCAGAACAGTCGCTTAGAACTTCATAAATCCATAACATTGGGAATAATCGCTTTGATGCCCGTAGACAAGCACTCGCCGTCGAGTAAGTTCGAAAAGTCAGCATCACCATTGATGTTAGCAATATTGGAATCAAAGATGGCATTTCAAGCAACGATTAATCGATCTCTATCGCTTGAAAGACAGACTTCTTGAGTCTTGGATTATTAGACATGCAAAGGCAATGATTCCTAGATAACCCCAAGTATATCTCCATCGATCAGCACCAGTCTTGCCTAAGTGAATTCTCATATTTAAACTATAGAACTCGTATTGGAATTGTTTCTGGTGAAAGATCTCTGTGACAAAAGAACGTATAGCGAAATTGTCATCTTTGAATGTTTATCGAGCCACAGAAACAAGACTAGACGTAAAATCACACTTTCATTATATGAACACCTATTTTTTTAATCATGTCACCCCAATGCCACTAGGACGAATGGGGATACCCGGTGTGAAAGAGAATGACAAAGGACAATAAAGAACCGGAATTAAGAATATAGAAGATGGCGATTGGTGTTGTATTTAAATGATTACAGATTATACACGTTTGTGCAAATTAATTGAAACAAAACGAAAAAACTCCGTTATTATTTACTTTTTTTTAGTATTTTTCCAATGAAACATGACCCAATGTACACGTTAGTACTTCATATATCCATTCCCCGAAGTCGTTCCTTGCAGATTGACCACAGATTCGCGGTTGGATTTAAATCAGGAGAGTTTCCGTGCCAGTCGACAGTACATTGATTTGCTCACTGGTATTGCTTGCATGTGTGTTCATGCAGCGTCACAATTTTCGTGAGCTTCCTTGGAGTAACGTCCATCGCAGACCATGGCTGTAGGACAACTAATCGACAGAAGAGACATCAGTGTTTGGGCATGATAAAAATATCATGCAGTCACGGATGATGCAATATTTTTCAATGCCAAGCAAATTTCATCATACACCCTGATAAGAGATTCATATCGCTGCACGCCACTGCAAATGACCTAATCCGAGAGAAAATAGAAACTGGCCGTGTGGTGAAAGAAAGGAACCTAAAGCTGTTGTTTCAATTAATTGCAAAAGAGTTTATAGGACAGGGAAGAAAGAAGTCGAACAGGAGTTCCACTTGGTGAGAAGTGCAAGAACAGAAACTATTAAAGTAGAATAGACTGTTGAATCTAGCTTGATCAGCAGTAAAGCGGTGAGACCTGCTTGCCAATCGAGTATAAAGTGGTGAGACCTGCTTGCCAATCGAGTATAAAGCGGTGAGACCTGTTGCAGTTTTTTATATATATATATATATATATATATATATATTATAAACTAGTGAGCCAGTCAAAATGCCTTCTCACTTTATATTCCACCAATAGAAGGTTAACCAATCAGAAGACGTAGAACATTCAATCCGTCGTGTATAAAGGCGGCCATTTTGTCTACTCTATCCGAATGTCCAGTCCAGCTTGTCAGGCGAAGAGAAACAGAAGGAAGAACTATGCTCTGCTACTTTTTACGAAAATATCCACTGCTAACCTGAACAACGCTTTCCTACTGTCTTCGAAATATTCTAACCTCTGGATTCTATACTCGAAGACGACCGTCATGATGAATAACAAGACCTGCTTGCCAATCGAGTATAAGGCGGTGAGACCTGCTTGCCAAACGAGTATAAAACTGCGAGTCCTGCTTGCCAATCGAGTAGCACGCTTAAATTCATTCAGTCGAAGTACTAGGAAGAAAGCTCATCAGAACAATTACCATTTGTAGAAAAGACAGAGAAGACCCATGTAAGATCGGCGAAGTTGTAATGCCAGAGCACAATCAATTGCATTACAACCTCTTCTGTTAATTTTGTCGAGAAACTTGGGATATATAGCTGGAGCAGCAGACTAGATATGGCAGCAATGTTCAATGGACGAATGGTAGATTTATAAATGTGTAAGACGGATTCTGATGAGAAAAATTGGCACGACACAGTAAGCCAATTGTTCTATAAGCGAACTGTACAAGTGAAAAATAGTGACATAACTAATTTCAACCCGAAACCTCAAAAGGATAATTTGCAGTTCAAGCCCCGCGCTCAGATTCTGATAAAAAAATTTCCCGAATAGTTCTATTTAGGTGTAAATGTACATGCTTAATTCGAAAATAACAAATAAATTTTGATAAAATCTACCGTTTTGGAGTTAATAAATTTCGAACTCATTTGCGTCGCGGTTGGTGAAGTTGAATTTAATTCTTCATCTCTAAAAATATCTGTCTTCTTTTATAGAAACTGGACATTTTTAAATGTCATTTGTCGCTTCTCGAAAACATTCCGTAAATTGCCTAAATGCAGTATGAAGATTTCAAAGATTGGCATCATCCATTTAAGCGGGCAACGGAAAGAGAGATTTTTCTTCAATAACTTCTGCCCTACAAATATGGCGGATTGTTAGTCTCATACAATTTTTTTTATCATGCATTTTCAGCCGTTATGTGCATCTGCCTTCCTCAAGTGTATTTTTTTTTTGATAAAACTGCCGATGCTTTTTTAGTGTCCCCACCCCAACCCCAAAAAGTAAATAAATAAATAAAAAATAACGTTTTGTACAAATATCATTTGTTCTCAGCCATCTCCTAAGTCTCTCATGTGATTACCGTGTCCCCTTTAACAGTTTCAGCCGGCGGGTTCAAACTCCTGTGAGTGGGGTGTTAACACGCTACCACTGGACGAAGGACCTTCCTAGACGCCGGTCACCGGCCAAGGCGGAAGTATTCCTCATATGAACTACAGCAGCCACGTTTTCACGACCAATGTGATCCACCACGTTGGAGGACATTGGCTGTGGCTTAACCCGAGGAGAGATGGTCTCCGCCAGGTTAAAACGCCACATACCACATAATGAGCACACCAAGAAGCCATATGCGGAAAGCCAAACACTGCCACAGGATTTGAGGGGTTAAGGGCGGATTAAGAAGAAGAAGAAAAAAAAGATTATTATTATTATTCATGTATTACTTACAAATGAATATCTTTACGTCTCGAGTACCAAAACAAAGCTAATAGATATAGAATTCATCTCTTCCCCCTCAACATATAGGTTAAACAGTAAGATTTGCATCGGGAAAGATCGTTATTTCCAAGAAATCGTTAATGAAATATTTCCTTGCAAAATCATTATTTTTATTATTCCCCAAAATATCTCCTGGCTTTAAATAACCTACAAAAGCCATTAAAAAAAAAAAAAAAAAAACTTTGTATACGTTTCGGGTACAACAAACAAATCTAGCAGATATATGTTTAGAAATATCCTAACGAAAGATGTGTATAATTTTTTTTTTTTTTTTTAAAAGTAAATGCACTTTGCTGTACATATCTCCGGTGACGGAAAGGTAACGATTTTCCAGGCGTAGCTTAGATGTGGCACAAGGCCGAAAGTATGGGGCACCCAGTGAGGATTGAACTCGCTACTAAATCGTAATTGTGCTAGCGAGACAAGATTGCTACCCATTATGACACCACGAGGTGCCCCCACCCCCGTTGACAGAAAGGTAAAAGCACATTCGGCTTCAAGATAGTTTCCCTATGGTAAAAAGTGAATACAGAGTCAATCTCTGAAATTTCGACGGTTATGTTTTTTTCAGTGTGACTATTGATGTCTTTAGAACGGTAGATAACAACTTCACTGTCAGAAAAAGTAAAAATAAAACAGGCTTTAAATGTCAACAACTAAATTTATAAGTTTATAGTAAATAAGAAAGTTTCATTAACGTCGGATTAAAAAAAAATACAACCATTAATTATGTAAATATGGGAAACGTATACAAAGCTAACAGATTCGTTGGTTGATTTTGTCGACTGTATCAGGGTCAGTTGAGCATCGTCCACTACAAACATTTAAGAGAGTTTTAGTGTCAAACTGAGGACAGTACAGAGGATTCGGAAAGAGTTGGATGATATATCTAGTAAACATCAAGCTGTTTGGAGTGATAACTAATGATGTTGACGTCATTCCTCTACTCATCTTCCTTCGACTCAACACGGAGGCTTACATCAAGTAACTTGAGGTGGCAGTGCTGCCTAAGGTCAAGAAGGTGGCTGTTAGAAGACCTTATGTCTGGCAAAAGAACTCTGCATCATACCACATAAGCGGGAGAACCCAGTCATTGCTGTCAGACGATTTCTACAAACACATCACTCCTTACACCTGGCCATTTAACTCCCTAGACTACACCCACTTCATTATTATGTGGGGAGCAGTTGAGCGAAAAAACAGCAAAACTCTTTGTAACAACAAAGATGAACTGAATAAAAGGATTATGGCAGCATTCACCAACTTAAAGGAGACAGTCCAGAAGATTTGCAGGAGATTCCGAAGTTGTCTAGAGGTCGTGGTTGAAACCAATGGCGATTTTATTAAATAAATTTACTTATTAGTATTTCAAGATATTTTTGTGTAATTTTGGTAAATATATCTGTTAAAATAAGATGTCAGTGTTATTTTCATTTTTGCGTAATTTAGACAATTTATTCATCGTTAATTTCCCTACAAGAGATGTGCATTTTTAAAACAGGTAATTAAGCTTTGCTTAGTTCTAGGATGTGTTTCCTAAGATAATTCAGGTTTAATCTTTCCAATGTCAATGGGTATATTTTCTCCAAAATGATTCGAATGTTTCTAGACCAATAGATATATCAATTTCACTGCTTGAATAAATAAATAAAAAAATAAAAAAACAGGGGTGTCTATTCAATCATGTTTAGCCGCTAAATAATTCTTTATCTCAGCCAGTTGTTCTTTCCATGTCAAGCACTGGCTACAAATACTGAAATATATAAATAAATATATACTTTCTTTCTTCTTTTTATGTGCCGTAACCTTTTAGAACGTAGCTGATCATGGCCCTCCACTTCTTCCTATCCCTCGTAGCTTTCAATAAGTTTCGAGCCTCTGCCAACTCCCCCAGACGACATTCTACTTGCTTAAGCCCGCCAGGTATGACATAGGTTCCTTTCCAATTGTCTCTCTTTCCTTCTATTCGACCTGTGAGTATCAGATTCTCCAAGCCCTCATTTCTCATTGCGTGTCCCAGAAATTTCATCTGCCTCCTTCTTGCGTTAAGTATAAGCTTGCTCCTTGTTGGCATCCTCTCCAAGACCTCACATGCTTACTCCATGATATCCTTAGCATCCTCCAGTAGAACTCTGTCTCCACTGTCTCGACACTTTTCTTCCTCTTTGAGGAGACCTTTCAACATTTGCTGTCGTATAGAAGATTCCTCCTGTCTCGTAACACTCTGCCCAGGTTTTGAAATGCGTCCTTGGCCATCTCAATACGTCTATGGATCTCAGTATCGCTCTTACTGTCCTCTGTCAAAACGCTTCCCAGATATTTATATTTCTGCACCTGTGTGATTTTAGTGTCCCCGACCTGTAAATCGCATTTTGGGTTCATTCTTTTACTGATGACCATGCATTCTATCTTCTTGTAGTTTATGCTTAGTCCTTTCTTCTCGCTCTCCTTCGCTACCTTCTGTAGGAGGTTTTGTAATTTCTTTTCCGTGTCTGCTATTATTACTGTGCCATCTGTGTATATTATGTTGGTAAGATTGTAGCCGCCAATGCTGTACCCCGGCAGGATTTCTAATTCTTTCAGAATTGCCTCACTGTATAGGTTGAATAAGTCCGGTGAGAAGACACATCCTTGCCTTACACCCCTTTCTATTTTTCGCTGATCTCGTTCCCCGTGCGCATGCATGCCGTTTGCTGCTACTATAGCTTCCCGAATATATCAAGGTTGCAGAGCCGTTCCAGCACATTCTTGTTGCGTACTTTGTTGAACGCCTCTACGTAGTCTATAAAACATAGATACATATTTATATATGATAATTTTCTTCGTATTTTCGCGATGTTCTGACAATATCAGTTTTACAGTTGCCGAAAGTCCTCACAGTCTAGTCTGTTATTTTACCACAGGAATCATATTGGCTTTTGTCACGCAGACATTTGTCAGGCGGATACACGCAGGCCCATTCTCTTTGCATTTAACCGAATTCAGAAGAAGGTGATTGGATCTCTTTTATTTTCATATATATTCGGCCAACTGAGAATTACACGGGTCGGATGAGATAGATATCTCAATAGATAGTCAATAATGCTGGCTAGCTATGGCAAAAGGTTAGATGCATTGAAAAATCGAATTCATTATCAAAGAGAGCAACGCTTGCAACGGCACAAGAAATTTGTTATGATAGATTAGGAGATCGATATTGATTAACTACATCTTCGCTAACAAGATATTTAGGCAGACTTTCCTACCTATCCTTGTAAGCCCGTCTTGTGCACAGATAAAGTTCTATACGTAAACGTCAATTCAAATATGACTTTGGTACATTGATTAATAGAAGCAATTTCACAATCAGCATGATCACCGATACCATCAATTTTATTTTAAATTCGACTACAAGTAAAGTTTCCAATACTAGCTATCATGACAGGTTTTTATATATATATATATATATATATATATATATATATGTGTGTGTGAGAAAATATATGGATATAGATCCGACAGTATGAAGAAAAATATATACGGAAAAAACAAAACAAAAATCCTTATATACAATTAAAACAACATAATTGTATATAAGGATTTTTTTTTGTTTTTTCCGTATATATTTTTCTTCATATATATGTGTGTGTGTGTGTGTGTGTTTCATTAAATAATATAGAGAAGTGTTGTCTATTTATTTTATGTAAATTCTTTTCATAACGTCTGATAAGCTTAATAACATTATCATTAAATAAATAGACAACACTTGTCTATATTATTTAATGAAACATGGATGAATGAAAAAATGCTGCCTAAATACACACAATTTAAATATATATATATATAGAGAGAGAGAGATAGATAGATACACCTAGTGAGCCAGACAAACCTACCTAGGTTTCATCTAAACGGATCGTCAGGGAAAGTTTGGCCAAACTTTCCCTGACGATCCGTTTAGATGAAACCTAGATTGGTTTGTCTGGCTCACTAGGTGTATCTAGGTCTGCTCTACGGTTGTATTGAGCTCTTTTGTTAGTTAGTTGTTTACTCGTATCGGGGTTTTTTCTTTGGGCTTCAGACCTGCATCTGTGCGATTTTTTTTGTCGGCAGAAGTTCATGTTTGTAGCTCTTTCTTTTTTTAAAACCTTTTTTCTCTCGAGATTGATTTGATTAGCAAATCAGAAATTCGAGGGTTTTTCGAAACGAGTCTAGTTATCTATATATATATATATATATATATATATATATATATATATATATATATATATGTAGTAGTACTATAAATCGATGATGAACATTTCGAACTTGAGGACGCCTTTTGTTTGAAATACATTTTTTATTGCCGGCTTAATTGTCCAACGTAAGTTTCCGACCCAGTGTATTTGTCCTGCGTATGACGATAGACTACATCCGCGTCCTGGGTAAGGCAGTAAACTACATCCGACAGCAAGCCTCTGGTCAGAGGGTTTTGAGTAGCGTGGAACCATGTCTTAATTGCTAGTGTTCTCAGGTTCACCCTAACCCAGGGTGGATGCACCTGTTATGGTCCCAGCCCCAAACAAGGATCAAAATCGCCGTGGAGGTGTAAAAGTAGGTATTAATACCAGCAATACTTTTTGAGGGGAAAATTGTTACCAGAAATAAATTTTCGACAAAATATTTTTACCAGCAATACATTTTTGAAGAAAGAGTTACTACCAGCAATATAATTTTGAAGGAAAAATTATTATCGGAGATACAAAACTGAAGGAAAGATTATTATCAATACATTTTTGTAGGGAAATTATTACCGGCAATGCTTTTTTGAAGGAACATTTATTACCAGCAATACATTTTTCTAGGGAAATTATTACCAGCAATATTTTTTTAAGGAAAATTTATTACCAGCAATACATTTTTCTAGGGAACGCTTTTTTGAAGGAAAATTATTACCAGAAATATATTTTTGAGGGAAAAATATTACCAGCTATACATTTTTGAAGCAAGAGTTACTACCAGCAATGCCGTTTTGAAGAAATGGTATTATCAGCAATACATTTTTCTTGGGAAATTATTACAAACAAAATATTACCAGCCATACATTTTTGTAGTGAAATTATTACAAACAAAATATTACCAGCAATATATTTTTGGAAAAAAATATTATCAGCTATACATTTTTGGAAAAATATTACCTGCAATCAATTTTTGAAAAAAAAAATTACCTTTAATAGATCTTTGAAGAGAAAGAAGATAAAGAAAAACAAATATTACCAGAAATAGATTTTTGAAGGAAAAAATATTACCAGCAATATATTTTTGGAAAAAAATTACCAGCATTAAAAATCTTGTCGGTATTAAATAACACATTGAGATTGAATGCCGTAAACAAGCCAAACCAAAACAAACAACCTAGTATATACCCTCGTCCTCGGTATGACGATAGAATACATCTGGCAGCAAAGCCACTAATTGGGCGGTTTTTGAGAAGCCTTAATTGCTGTTGTTCCCAAGTCCACCCTGAACTGGGGTGGTAGCACCTGTTTGGGTCCTAGCTATGGGCAAATATTTAACCCATAAACTGGAGTCAAAACACAATGAAAGTATAAAAATAGATTTTTATAGTAAAAATACCATCTATTCATTTCTGAAAAAATATTACTAGCAATAGATTTGACTCTCGACAAAAACGCCCTTTACAAAAATACGGCATATGAACACTTCAATGGGTTATTTAATACAGACAGAATTTTTATTTCTGGTAATATTTTTTCTTCAAAAATGTATAGCTGGTAATACCTATTTTTTTTTTTTTTTTTTTTTCTAAAATGTATTGCTGGTAATAATTTTTTGTACAAAGTATTTTTGGTATTAAAACCCATTTTTACACTTTTATAAGGCTTTTTACGTCAGTTTCGGGGTTATCTATTTGCTCATAGCTGGGACTCTAACAGGTGCTACCACCCCGGGTCAGGAAGACCTGAGAACACCAGCAATTAAGAGGTGCTTCCACACTCCTTAAAACTTCCTGATCAGAAGCCTTGCTGTTGGACGTAGTTTATCGTCTTACCCAGGATGCGGATGTAGTTTATCGTCATACCCAGGACGGGTAGTAAAGGGACTGAAGCCGAGATGACAGATCAGGAACAATAACATTGCAGATTCTCTTCGGATTTTATCAAGAATCTCTAGATATATAGCAGAAGCACCAGACCAGAAATGGCAGCAATATTCAAAGCAAGGAAGAATAGCAGTCTTATAGGCTTACTTTTCTGCTATGCTAATCTTAATGAATATGATTATCTTGGAGTTCTAATTTTTTTCATAATAATATTACTGTCAGTGTTCCTCAATTGAAGACACCAAAAATAGACAGACGTATGAGACAAGAATTTTTTTTTTTTTTTTAATGTTTTTCACTGGATTTGTTTAAGCTATGCAGCAGAACGATTTGAAGACATACAAGGATTTCTTATCGGCAGTGATAATTTTAACAACATAAGATATGCGGATGACACTGTGTTGATGGAAGACTCGGAAAGAAACCTGAAAGAACTCTTAGACAAGGAAGAAATGGATAGAGAGAAGAATAGACTAACTATTAAGTGTAAGAAGACAGAGTGCATGGTTGTCTGCAAAAGAGACAGTAAAAGATGAGAATTACGTGTTGGGGACGTCAAAATGAAGCTGGTAAAGAAATGGAAAATTATCTATGAAATACAACGGGAAATGTGTCTATATTTCTGAGATGAGGTATTATGTACACTATTTACATTATTCGGACTATTATCCTCATCTTTGTCGCCATATTTATTACAACGTTGTACGCTCCGGCCTTCTTCAGGTGGTTGGAATGTTGAACTGAACCCTTTATTTCGCTCATTGGGGTAGACTATTCTAGTTCCACGTGTCTAATGGATGTCAGTTATCGGTTATCTCCTGTTAATTCACCTCTCCAAGTTCTCCACTGCCTTAACTGGGTACTGAATTCACACTCTTTGGGTCCTGTCACTCAAGGGCACATGGCACAGTGGGTAAAGGCGTTGGTTAGATCCTGTGACAATAATATCTTGTACTAGGCGAAGATTAGTATATAAAATATTTGAGAAGTCAGACAAAAACAATTTGGTATAAAAACTGTTTTATCGTCGACGTGAATGATACACTGAGAAGAATGACTGCTTAATGTATTTATTCAGCACTAGTATCCGGTGCTAAAGGATACATAAAAAAAAAAACGAAAAAAAAAAAACATAGAACAATAAGTTACAAAACAATTAACAAGACAACTTACAAGAAATAGATGAGGTTCAAATGCGGTACAGTCAAACGAAGTAAAATCAGTCCGAATATTATTCAGCTTAGTATGAACTTATTAATCAACTGTTGCAGTCCATAATCCATAACTATTTAAGACTATGAGACAGGCCATCTGGTAGTGTACTGAAAGGGTGCTAGCTACTCTACAACAAAATATAACCGGGGGTAGCGTAACGGTAATCGGCACGAAGCGTGGAATCAGCGAGCAGGGCTCAAATTCACTTTGATATTAAGATTGCTAAGAAAGCCAGAAAAATATTGCTTCTCCACGGCTAAGGATTAAATACTATTAGACTGAGACTTGGGTGACAGTCTGTCTAAAGGGGAAACAGGAAATAACGCCATTATATTTCTTGAGAATGCATGGCAATTTAAAGATAATACAATAAATGAATCCGTGGAGAGCCGTGATCGCCTCCATCCTGAAGTGAGATGACATTGAAAACCGTGGCAAAGGCAACAGCAAGCTACCCCACAATCTTCCGCAAGAGGTCATTTCAATTCACAGAAAAAAAGTAAAGGGATCTATGGAAAGCCATGATCGTCTCTGGCCTTAAGTGAAATTTAAACATTTAAAACCGTGGGAAAATCAATGGGAAATCACTCCTCTATATAACCCAAGATGTCATGCCGATACACAGATCTGTGGAGAGCCATGATCACCCCTATCCTAAAGTGAGATAAAATTTAAAACCTTGGAGAAGGCAACAGGAAACCATTGCCTTATTATTCCCAAGAACGTCACTGAAATTCACAGATAATAATGTGAATGAATCTGTGGAGAGCCATATTCGCCTCTGTTCTTAAAGGACATGGCATTTAAAACCGTGAAGAAGGCAACAGAAAAACACCCCAAAATCTTTCCCAAGAAGTCATAATAAAGTAAAGAGATCTGTGGAGGGCTATAACTGCCTAAGTACGGAATATACATGAAAATTGTGAATGTGATCCTAAAAAATATGCTATTTCTCATGAAATATCTCTCTTTTGTTCAGCTAAGGCATATCAAAAATCATTTATATTTGCTCGCCTCAAGAATACAGCTCGGAGCTGGTTCCCTTTGCTCTTTTTTGTCTTCTTTTCTTTCATTAGTCACATGCGAACAACCTCTCGAAGACACATTTCTTCAAAACAATAGGATTTCTAAACTTGTAATTCGTTAGAGACATTTTTGCAAATTCAGGTCACCGTGACCTGTGTCTCGAGTTGAAGCCACCAATAGTGAATGTATGGGTTTATCAAAAACGACGAGAAAAGACATTGAAGTAGGAGGGTCAGCGTGTTTTACTATATAGCCACTCCCAATTTGAGCGGATCAAATTTGGGAGCCACAAGGAATTGAAAATCAGTTAAAAAGACTATGCTCGTATCGTGGCCGGAAATAAGTTTTTTGTTTAAAGTCACTCTAATCAAGGCGATAATGCCACTAAGACCCAAGGGGCAGCTGCAAGTGAAAGAGAGTGAAAAAGACTTTAGAAGGAACCGGAAACTCAATTATAAACAGGAAACAAGAAATTAACTTCTACTCCTGTAAAAAAAAAAAAAAAAAAAAAAAAAAACGGTGTGTAAAAACATTTTCAAATCAACACGCGAAGAACCAACAAACATAAAGTCTACTAGACATACACCCACGCACACATTTACGAATCTAGATTATCATCTGAATACCTCATAAACAAACTGTTAGACACAGAACCCGATAATGTCTTGGAACTTCGAAACGACGTGTTGTCACTCCTTGAATTTGGAACGCCATAAATTGTACTAACGTTTGTTTAACAAATCGAATTCACGTGCAACCTGATTAACCAATGAACATCAAACAACACAAAAGTAAAAAATAGTAGAATTTCTTTTTCTCCTGTTCTACATATCTCATTCTCTGAGAAGCTTTAACAATAGTGAAACATGTTAGATTGATAAACATTTCCTATTTGTTTCTTTTTTTAACACACACAAACACACACATATATATATATATATATATATATATATGTGTGTGTGTGTTTAAAATTTATCAGTGTTAACCTGTAAAAAAGCACAATAAAAGGAATATTTCCACACGTGATAATACTTGATGTAATTGCAATTGACAATATGAATACAATAGCGTTTTCTAAATTATTCCAGTTGCTAAGCACATTTTGTTTTGTTTTTAATAGTTACTTTGTTTTAATAAATTCATTTCGTTTTTGCCTTGAAAGTCTTCATTGGACGAAACGCGTCGGCTAATAATACAGTTTCCTTATTGTCTTTTATCTTATATATATATATATATATATATATATATATATAATATATATATATATATGACATCCTTCTAAAGGACGAAACACACATACACACACATAGATAGATAGATAGATAGATAGATAGATATTAGTGAATATACATAATATGCGACGTCCATAACACTATTCGGAGTTTCATGAACTTCATGCAATCTTCAGCTGAAGTTTGCATGAACTTCATGAAAATCCGAGTAATGTTATCGATGTTGCATATTAAGCATATTCACTAATATATACTTATAGCTCTGTTTCCTAACATTGAGCACTGTATTTAGAACACCTGAGGAAGAAATATGCTTACGTACGTGCAAGTATTTGTGCGTGTTGTACATTTTTTATACTATCCATTAGGTTCTTATGTATAGCCAGCTTGACATTGGACAAAGGACCGTAAGACGGCCGGGGGTCAGCTCTAAAGACAAACTAAAAAATAACCTCTCAGCTGTCGATATGCTTCGTACTAACTCCGAGCGAGTTGTCCTGGATAGAAATAACGGTAGTGATATAAAGATATATATATATATATATATATATATATATATATATCAAGAAATAATCATACATAGAATCAATCAGCAATATTAATTCGATTAATGGCGAAATCACTTCGCTAGTAGAACATAATGTATGCATTAAAATACTGTTAATCCATTGAATGATATGATCCTCATTTATAAAACTGTTGTCAGATGTTTCTAGTGTATATTTTCTAAGTTAAGCAGGTACTTTCGAAGATCCATGTCTTCATCATCAGGCTGTATTTTTTTTTCTTCAAAGTTAAAACTTGAAGACGAAATAATTGTTTGTAGACCGAAAGATGTTCTTTTAAGAATGTGCTATTTATTGACGGTTGTACAATCTCGGAACGTGCGAGTCGCAACACTAAAGTTCAAAATTTCAAATGAGAATTTTTATGAAATTTGTAATATGGTAAATCCACGAATTCTTTTTTTACAAGTGATTTTCAGTTAACATGGCATGAACTAAGTATATAGTTCAATTAATATAGTGATATGTCTTAGTAGATTTTTTCTCAGGAATTTCATACTGCAGGATCAATTGATTTTTATAAACATATATTAGGCAGCATATATTTTATATATAAAGAAATAATCATACATAGAATCAATCAGCAAAATTAATATTTAAAGATATAATTTGTGGTAGAACATTTTATGACCGCCATGAAAAGACAAAATTGAAACTGTTGGAGGCCATTTATATTTTATCTTTGAAGCCTTTCTGTGATTTCGTACTGGGCCTCCAACTAATTTCCATTTAAGCAATATTTTTTCTTCCCCCCCTCCTCTCCTAATACTTATTGTCTATCTCTTTTTAGTGATAATTCTATTTAATTTATTAACCTCGATTTAGCTCCGTAGATCGAGGTTCGAAACCGGTTAGCTAACCCGTTTTTCAGTTTTACTTTTTATCTATTATCTTCATGAGTGGTAATAAAAAATTTTTTTTCTTTTCATGGCGGTCATATATATATATATATATATATATATATATATATATATATATATATAAATTATATAAAATAATAAGAACACTATTTTAGTATGACATCCTTTTAAAGGACGAAACAAATTACATAGATTTGTTTTCATTCTCTTATTCAATTACACATTTTTTTATATGTATTTCATTTATTACTAAATATTTAGCGGGTCCACGTATTTAAGTAGACCTCCCTGTTTTTAAACAGTTTAACTGAAGTTTACTGGCGTCTTTAAGTCAAGTTTGCTTTAGTCAGCTCGCTCACGAACGACTTTAATCTAGGGTTCAATTACCCTCTTTAAGAAATAATCAGTTCTCTTTGGCACATTTCGAAGCCCAGATCTGCTAACATTATTTTCGAAACGTAAGGAAAGAATTGATTTTATATTCCGACATTATTTCTAATTAATATAAACTATAAAAATGAGAGGTGTAGTGATGGATAGCGGCTCGTATTGAGGAATCGGCGAGCCGAGTTCGAATTCCAGTTGCATTCACTTACGTGCTAATACCCTTGGAATAAAAGATCAATCCACTTCTTCTCTCTCCAGCTATGGGTTAAATAGCAGGACATGCCGGGTTCTATAAAGCTGCTCTACATTATTTCTTTTTATTATAAATTTTATCCTTGTTTCTTTACTACGCCAAGCAAAAGATTAAAAAGGAAGACTCCTTAATACTCGAAAGAGCTATAACAGTTTGTGCATTTGAGAAACCTATTTTCTTGAAAAATGTTCTTAACAGAAAGGTTTTATAAATTTCAACCGACAGTAACACTGTCTGCTCGGTCAACAAATGCTCAATTCTTACACATAGGAAATGACTAATATTCTCATTATCTTTAAAGATGAGAACAACTTTTACACCCTTGATACCATCCGCAGGGAGTGAAGAAAAACCTAACTCAAGTAACACTGGCTATTAATGTGCAATGTTTTCTCATAGGAAAGGCTAATATAACCATTATCATTATATGACAAAATAACGATATAATCAAGATGTTGACGTTCCATATTACTTAAAACAAGGAAGGCTAGGAAGGAAACACCCATCGATACTCGAAAGAGCTATAACAGTTACTTGACTTGAATAACCAATTTTCCTGAAAAATTGCTTTAATAGAGAGACACTAGATTGTGATCCCAGCCCAATGAAGTATTTTGAAATGAATTCTGAATATTTTCATATAAGAAAACGGCGAATATTACCATTAGCATTAAAAATGAAGTGAACACTGTGATCTCAGCCCAATGCAGATAAGTGTAACATGAGTAGTATTGGCGACTTTGTCAAATGAATTCCGAATGTTTCCATGTAGGGAAACGGTTAATATTAATTATATACACAGACGAGAGAGAGATAGATGCGTAAAGCCCATTATAAAAAGCATGGCCGAAGTGCAACTTTTAAAAGTGTAAAATATGTTTTGTGTTCAGTGTCTCATCGCGTAGCAGTTGACAGCAGCCGTGGTATTACACAGGAAGAGAGGGAAAATTGATATACAGTGATTAACTGAATCTAAACAATCTCATATAAATTCTTATATAGTCTTAGTTGCCTAAAATAATCGAGAGATTTTTTTGCTTTAAGATTTTATCACAGCACAAATTTATTAAAACCCTCCGCCCCCTCCCCCAGGTTTATTAATTTTGCACTTAATTTCCCCAGACTTCAAACAGTAATTATTATAGTTGCTCCAGGTTTTTTTATTTTCATGCTTTCATTATATACACGAATTTATAATAAGACGGGGGCGAAAGTTAAGCAACGTCGAACCTGATCACTATCTAGTTGGTTGACTGTTGGGGAATAGAAGATGGTGTAAGCTTGGATGTGTAGGTGGTGCTCTAAGCTTGGATATGATAACGGTTCAGGATCGTTAATCGGTGAGCCAGGTTCAAATTCCCTTGGTTTCCTTATATTCACTTACGTACAAATAGCCTTGGAAAGGGCGTGAATTCACCTGTCTCTCCACAACTATGGGTTAATTAGCAAGACGTGTATCAAGAAACCATTATTATCGCTGAAACAAAACAAAAATATAATACAATCTAAAAAATATTCCCTGACTTTAAATAAGCTACAAAAGGTTGATAAGCCGTAAAAAGTGAATCAATCAACATTTATTATATTCAGGGTCTCCCCACAACTATGGGTTTAATTAGCGTTGTAATCTAGAAAGGGTTACTGGATGAGGAATAACCAAAATGGAAATTGGAAATGAAATGGTAATCTTTATAAAATCAACAAAATACAATACTCGCCAGCGGCGTGAAGTAGGTAAACCACTTCAGTCACTTTCCTACCACCATAATGTAGCTTTCCTTTGCCTTTCCTTTAAATAATTTCATTCTAATTCTTCTTTTCATTATGGTACATAGACTTTATGAATTTAAGTGCAGTACTAGATTGACGGAGAGGTCTCATCATTTTACAGTTGAAATGGCTAGATGTAACCGTAAGTTCTATGCTAACAGTTTCTTCTCTCACATAAGATTCACTTATTGGCATCTCGGCTTCAGTCACTTTCCTACCACCATAATGTAGCTTTCCTTTGCCTTTCCTTTAAATAATTTCATGCTAATTCTTCTTTTCACTATGGTACATAGACTTTATGAATTTAAGTGCAGTACTAGATTGGCAGCAAGGTCTTTTCATCGCATTTCTCGCTTTTGAGACCAGCATCTTGCTTCCCAGTTAACTTTGATACTCAAAAATTTAAATGCAATATCAATCGTTATCTTCTTGATTCTTGTCCTCTCTCCTTAACCCTTTGATCCCTGACCACCGATTTACCGGCGCTAGAGAAAAATGACGTAATACCCAGCCACCAGTTGAACGGTGGTAGAGAAAAGTGACTTAATGCCCAACCAACGGTTGCCCGGTGGGTAAACACTTGTAACTATTTCTATATCTACCGTGAAACATTACATATCAATTATTTGCAAATTTTGACACAGGAGCTCAAGGGTTAAAATTCTTCAGAAATACAGGGCTCAAAGGGTCAATAGTTGTTTTTTTTTGTTTTTTGTTTTTTTCATATCCTCTAGCACTCAGTAACCTCTTAGGCCTTAGTGACATTCTTGCCATGCTTGGAGCGAAATGATAAAACACACATATCTATATATGTATTTTATTTGGTAGTAATTCTATATGTCCCTTCAATTTCGATTGAAGAAACGCAGTTAAGTTGCAAATATCTCGATCACTACTATATGAAAAAAAAAGTACGCGTTTTTGTACAAAGGAATGCTGATTTCATATATCTGCTTATGTATGCCTAAGGGTCACCTAGAGATCATTAAAAATAGAAAAAGTTCAAGCCGAAAAGCAAAAATGGATTTATAGAAAAATAGATTTGATTGCGGACCAGAACGGAGTCGAAGTCAAATGAATGAAAGCTCAAAGAAACACATTGGTTTATAAATAAATGATCTCTATAAAAGGCAATGTATTCATTCATATTTCGCTTGTGGAAGAACTCACTTCCGGTTCATGATTTCCTGTCAACATTGATCTTAAGAAAGTTAAGTGCTATGTCAGTCGCTGTCTTCTTAATTCCTGTCCTTTTATTGTTCTCTCTCATTAATAATGCTTACTCTTTTTCTTACATACTTTTAAGTTCAGTAAACACATACGTCTTAGTGGCTTGATTGCCTTGCTGGGGGTGAAATGATTAAAAAAAAGTAAATGAAACAGAGGTAGATAGTATGTAAGGGATCGTTTTCATAATTTTATTTTTTTACTGTAAGCATTCGAATGTTCGGAGGTGTCATGTATAACTTCTCGGAATGAGAAATTTGAGAGGCGAGTTCGAATTTCTGGTCGAGTTTGTTACTTTCACTTAAATATCCTTCTAAAGGTATGAATTAAAATCCCCTCCTCCTGTAGATTAAATGGAAAGTCTATAGCACCTACTCAGTTTCTTTCATTTAATCCATAGGAGAAAATTGGACTTGTGTCAGACCTATGCTAGGATTAATTAACAATAAAGGGACACCTATCCGTGATCGACAGCTCAGCAAAGTATATGTGTAGATCATTAGCAGGAAGTTAATCAATGTGCTCCTGGTTTGTAAAGTTATGAATGAAAGGAAAAGCTACACACATTATATAACAGAGCGCCTAATCATGATGTAATGGTCAACAAGCTGGAGTTGTTGGTAATTAATGAGTTCGATACTCACTGGCTACCCGATACGTGTCCTTTGTGCCAGAAATAATCGTCGCTTAGCAACAGTCATATAATGTTATCAGAAGGAAAAGTAAAAATGAAAAAAAGAACGAGAAAACAAATCATTTGCAGCAATTAAAAAAGAACACTAACTTCTACGACTACGTAAAAGAAAAAGACAAAGAAAACAAACAAATTACAAAACTACTTTTATTTTTTTTCGTTCTACTAATAGCAATAATAAGACTAAAAAAAATAATTTCTAGATTTTATGCAGATTAATTAATTTTTCCATGGGAATGCTGTATATAAGTGCTGCCATCTTTTATCAAAATGTTCGCCTATAATTAAATGTTAAAGCCGCTTTAGAGATTTATTTTGGAGTTAAATCAACATGAGCAACGTAGTAGGTAATTAATGAAAGGAGGGTACGGATTTTCTAAATCAATGAAGGAAAAGAATACGGAAAAAAGAAACAAAAAGAAACGTAAAGAAGTAAAGAAAAAGATAAAAAAGTTTATCCATTTATGGCAGTTTGTTCAGATTGACATGTTTACGTGAGGTTCAGATCAAAGGCCGCAAAAAAAAGGCAGACGACAAAATTCGTTGACAGTACATATGGGTAGTTGCACATGCGCACTCGTGTATAAGATCGGCCTAGACCAAAAAATATTGGCTTAATGTATGTTATTGTGAGAGTGACATTTACAATTTGTTTCATATATGTGAGCAAGAAGCAAACAAACGGTACATTTAGTCTATTTACACACACAATATATATATATATATATATATATATATATACTTTGTACACGATGAGCTGGAAAACCAACGAAACTTAATTCGTACACCAAAACGTAGGTATATGTATATTTATTAATATATATCTTTGCTCTGTCTAACCACATCGAGCACTATGTTTACACCTCATGAATAAATTTGATGGTTATTTATTTGCTTGTCTGCGTATGCCCGCTTACAAGCGCGTATACGGTTGGTAATATCTGGTCATTTCTCTCTCTCTCTCTCTCTCTCTCTCTATATATATATATATATATATATATATATATATATATATATAATTATTTATTTAAAACTATTTTTAAATAAATAATTATATTTATGCTCTACTTTTGTATCGTGCACTATTTTTTAAAAAATAACAAGAATACTAAAGAACTTTGGATTATTTAGCTAACGAGTTCTTTCCTATTTTCTATATATTTTCACACACACACACATATATATATGTATATATATATATATATATATATATATATATATATATATATATTCCATTGACTGTGACGGACAAGGGAAACTTTTCATTCATCTTTTCTAGCTTTCTGATGGTTACTGATAAGGAAAACTAAGAACACTAGAAAAGGTGAATAAAAAAACTATAAAATTTTTTATGCAGTTATTAAAAGACGAGAGGAAAGCATCGTGTTGGCTCATATTTATTTCCGAGTAATTTCAACATAGCATAATGTTATCATCAGGGTATTGTTAATTATAGAGTAAGAATTTAGTGTTCATGGTGGTGAAGGAGAAAAATTGATGTGGTCATCCGAAAATTACCAATTTATACGTGGAGTCAGGAACGATGTGTCATGGCTTGGGTGACGGACACCGTTTAAGGGAAGGTAACCAGGTACGCTGTGGAAAAATTCCGAAGTTGAGTAGTTGCTAGATAAAGGAAAAACAATTAATGAAAAGCGCTAGCATTTAAAGATTATCTATTGTATACATTTCAAAATGTTTGTGGAGTATTCGTAATTAATTTTATGGAGGTTTGGTTTCAATTTTCTAATATAAATAGCTTCGAGAATTTTTAGTTTATGTCAATTCTTTTCGTGGAGGCATTTTTGACAAAGATTTATTCTGAATATATGTGTGTATATATATATATATATATATAAAAGAAAGAACAGTAAGATATATAATCCGGTGTTCTTATAGATATTTTTATTTTTACAAAATAGTGCTCAATGTAAATTTACAGAGCTTATTATTATAAATTAATTGATTTAAAATATTTTTTGGCTACACAGTTCTAACCATGTTTAAAAAATGGAAGCTAAAAGCCCCGAATTTAATTTTGTAATTAAATTAAAGACATTAGTTCCATTTCCTCCTCAAGCGAATTTTGGAGTAACTTTTAAAATTACTGGGTTTTAAAGACACAGCTAAAATCATAATTCACGTTTCCAAGGATACAGAGAAATTCTTTCAACCAGACAAGGGGTGTCTGCGTGTTCATCATATCTGTATTTTGATGTATCAGTTATTAGTTACGTTTTGGTAGTGGGTAGGGATGGATTTTTCAATGAAATCTGATATCCGTTAAATGCATGTCGTCTGGATTTTAAAAAAATTTTAACGGCAAATATATATATATATATATATATATATATATATATATATATATGTGTGTGTGTGATCTGATTGAATTATTTTAACATAATCCTTTCATATTCAAGAATATTTTTCCGTATATTACAATTGAATAAGAAATGCACTGTAACAGTGAGAATGACTTTTATTTTCCAAGTACTTTACATCTCTTTTTAATGCGCGCTCGAACATGACATCATATTGAAAAAATTGAATGCTAAAAGCATAACCGCCAGCCGTTGCATTTAAACAGAAATGGAAAAGATCCAGTAATGGAATCTAATGATGATCTGAGAAAGAGATGGAAAGTACTTAGGAAATAAAAGTGATTTTTCACTGGTGCAGTGCATTTCTTTAATTCCTATTGTTTCATCTTGTATTTTTTAAAAATATGCTTTTTTAGTTTTGATCTTTTTATATATCTCTACCTGGATTTATTGATTGTATATATATATTTCCGAGATGAGGAATTATGCACACAATTTACATTATTCGGACTATTGTCCTCATCTTTGTTGCTATATTTATTACAACGTTTCTTCAGGTCATTGGAATGTCGAACTGAACCCTTTATTTCGCTCACTGCGGTAGACTGTTCTAGTTCCACGTGCCATGTTTAATGGACTTCCGTTATCAGTTACATCCTGTTAATTCCCCTGTCCGAGTTCAAACTGCCTTAACCGAGTATTGAACACATACTCTTTGTGTCCTGTCACTGGATCTAACCAACGCCTTCATCAAGGGCACAGTGGATAAAGGCTTTGGTTAGATCCAGTGACAGGAAGCGAAGGTGTATGAATTTCTGGGTATTATAAACCTAATGTCTTCAGCAAGCATTTTTTACC
>CAHIKZ030002501.1:1400000-1430000 GCA_903632075.3 Acanthosepion pharaonis
ACGAAGATTACAGGAGCAACTTCAAATTTTGCAATCCTAAGTATTTGTTCTTCCACGTCAACTCAACGAAAACATAAAGTTTACTATTTACCCTTCGTAAACCTGGAAATAACAGCAATTAAGAGGTGGTTTCATACTCATCAAAACCTCCTGTACAGAAGCCGTGCAGCCGGATGTAGTTTATCGTCATACCCAGGACGTTCTCTAATAGGGACCGAACCTGCGCCCCTCTAGAAGATATCCGACTACACAGCGCGTCACAGTTCAGCAAAGATTTATTTTTTCGTTCTTAGGAATTCTCACTTCCTCATTCCGATATTTTTTTTTCTGAAAAGCCCATATCTTATCAGTTTCGTATCTGATGTAATGAATATGCACACACCTGGGTTTCCCCTCACAGTAATATGATTGGCTGGCGTCAGCCATAAATACAGACGGATGTGGAGGTACAAGGAAGACGCCTATTGCCTTTGCCTACGACGAGGACCAGTCCATTATGGTTACCTGCTAGATTGTCCTAATCGGTTACAGTAGTCCAAAACCACTTTGTTACTTCGAACAAATACACCCCTTTCCGGGACATATCAGTATCCAAAACGCAAACAAAGTAATTTATAAAAATTATTATTTATTTGTCATTCGACAAAGTTCTTAATTTATAACGTTATTATAGCTGACAGTCATATTTGAATTAACCGCTTCCATTTTTTTTTTTTTTTTTTTTACCTCTAACGGTCTGCGTATCCCAGAATTCTTAATGAAGAAAATGTGATCTATAGCAGGTATCGAACATTTGTTTCCCGTTTTAGTAATAAAAAAAAAAACACTGTTTTATCTTGTGTGTTTTACGCTTTTTTTTTCCAAATTTTTTTTTGATTTCTTTCCAAAGTTTGTTTTTTTTTTTTTTCTTTTTACTGTATGCTTTAAGGTTCTTGCTTTTTTACGAAATATATTATTTATTTTCAGGAATTTGATAACATTGAGTTACTGTTGGGATGGTTGCTTTCACGCTAAATTTTTGTAGTATTTGTAGCCATTTTTTAACGATTTATGTATTTAAAAAAAATTGTGTTATTAGTAAAGATTTCTGTTGCGTTTTGTGTATGCTGTTTGTTGATAGGCAATTTAATTGAAGTATTATCCGTTAAGGATCGTGTTAATCGACGCGATGATGTAGTGGTTGTGAAACCAATGAATAGCTTATTTGAATTAGTATTGTTAGAGACTAATTCTCCAGTTGGGGAGTGAATTTGTAAATAATATTGATTTGTTGCCGTTTAGATTTTTTGTTTTATCATTGGTGGTTTTTAGTATCGTAAATTTTTATTGGTAATACGTGATGAGTTTAATTTGTGTATCGTTAATTAGTATGAAGCTATGTATTATATTTTCATCTTCTTTCTGGTTAAAGCGTTCTGACGTAATGTGGAATGCTTAATATTATTCCGTGGTTATATTATTGTTTTCTATATTACTTGTTATTATTTTTCAAGGTTAGTTTAATTTGTTTATCAATTATGTGCTTAGCGAAATTAGTATCTGTCTATATTTCTGAGATGAGGTATTATGTACACTATTTACATTTTCGCCATATTTATCACAACATTTCGGCCGTTGTACGCTCCGGCCTTCTTCAGGTGGTTGGAATGTCGAACTGAACCCTTTATTTCGCTCACAGGGGTAGACTATTCTAGTTTCACGTGTCATGTTTAATGGATGTCAATTATCAGCTATCTCCTGTTAATTCCCCTCTCCAAGTTCTCCACTGCCTTAACCGGGTATTGAACTCACACTTTTTGAACTCGCTGTCGTTCTTTTGACGTTAAACGCAAGTCTAATATTTGATATCAATACATTTTTTTAGTTTTACAACCTTGACCAGCCTTTCATATGACTTTGCTTCCTTCTCCCATTGTTATTTCTACCCTTGGGCAAAATGTATGCAATTAAAATGCCATCTCATATTCACGAACTGACTAATTGGTTGGTTAGATCCAGTGACAGGACCCAAACGTAGGAGGCTGGTGTTATTACTCGGCGCCTAAGCCGCCCCAAAGATCACGATTACGATCACGAGTCCTGTAATTCATTAGGTTTGTCTGGGCACAATGTGTCCTGTTACCGCAGAAGAAGTGGTGTGCCTTGGGCAAGATACCCAGACGTTGTCTCACCCTCTCCAGGCTGGTTTGTATTCAGTTTTCCTTCTCCTAGACCGGAAATTATGCAAGAAATGCACTGTAACAGAGAAAATCACTTTTATTCCCCAAGTACTTTAATTCTCTTTCTGAAATCATTATCCGGGGTGCAACTGGTAAGGCAAAACCTATGTATATTATCAATTACTGGATTTTTGTTTCTTTTTGCGTTGAAATGTAACGACTTTTTTAGCGTTCTTATCCACTATGGAATATTTTCTTTTTTCATTTTTTTTATCGGCAATTAACGTTTTATTGAAAAAAAAAAGTTTGAACAAAGTACCTATAAAAATTGTTTTTTTGCTATCCTCTGCCAGCCGCAATGATGGAGAAAGCATTACCCCGAACCATGGCCAGTGAGACACGCTGCAAGAGCCACTCCGTTTCATGAGGCTCGTCCCTTAATCGATACGCAATCGCGCCAATCCTCCAAAGGAACGGCATCGAACGAGGGCCAATAAACCCTGAAATCTCCACTGCCACAGGAGTAAAAAAAAATCTATCAGCAAGAGAAGAATATTTAACTATTTTTTTCATCTCTGCGTCCCGGGCGACGGATCCTGGCTCAACCGTGGACCTGATCAAATTACCGACCGAAAATGTATCCGCACAGGTCGCATCCCAAATCAAAGACTTCCCCATTTTAAAAGGGAAAATTGTAATACCATTCGGCCGCTTTCCATCACCACGGTCGAGGCCCACGGGTTTGATTTGGGAAGGGAACTCAGCTGCATCCAAACGTTTTCTGATGATGTCGTTTATTGCTGTATGCCGTGGAAAGCGGCCGTCACTACGACGACATGAGAGAGGATGCAAACCAAACTCATCGATGGAAGCTCCACATCTGCATCTGTGACGTTCATATAATTTGAGTCCAAAACGGATCGCGACTCCGAGTGCACTCATCATCTAGAAGGGTACCGGTAGATGAAGAGGGCACTGCGTTGAGCCAGGCGCTACTATTCGGTTGTGAAGCAGATAGTAGACAGGCGAGGCGGTGCTGATCCAGAGAGAGCCTCAAATTAGTCAACTTGGCCTCGCATTTTATTTTATCCCATCTTTTTAGTTTTGATGCGTCTTTTTCTTTTATGTTGGAATGTCATGGTCAAGTGCGCATTAAAGCGTGAAAACTGTTCTTTTTATAGGCATTTTTCATGTTCTAATGAACGCTAAAGCATAACTGTCAACCATTGCATTTAAACGCAAAAAAAAAAAGAAGAAATTCAGTAATGGATAACTACACATAGTTTTTGCCTTACCAGTTGCTCATGTAATGATGGTCTCACAAAGTACTTGGGTAATAAAAGTGATTTTCACTGTTACAGTGCATTTCTTGCAGCAGTTGATTGTAATACACCGAAAAATACCTACCTACCTGTAACGGCATTCACCCGAGGTGGGTTGAGTCGGATATTGGAGTTTCATGGGAATTTGGAATTCACGAGCGGTCCCCAAACCCGCATGTATAGCACATGAGATTTGATTATAGTGGTGAAGGTTTCGTGCAGGACCATCCACACTTTTTGAAGGGCCGAATACAGAAACCTGGTGCACTACGTGCCACAAGGTCCCCAAACGACCCTCCGCAGGTTTTGAATTCAGAGTTTTCCTTCTCCTAGATCAGTTGCCATCCAGCTGTCCTGCTATTTACCCATAGCTGGAAGGAGAAGAAGAGGATTAATACCTTTCCAAAGGGTATTAGCACGTAAGTGAATATAATGGATTCGACTGGAATTCGAACTCGGCTCTCCGATTCCTCAATCCAAGCCGCTATCCATTACTCCAACGTGCCTCCTTACTCTACCGTGCCTCCACCGAAAAATATTCGTGAATATAAAAGGATTATGCTAAAAATAAGCCGGCATTTATTTAATCAGACATGCCTAAATATATATTTTTATATATATGCACCTGAAACCATATGAACAGAAATAAATACGTGCATATGATGCAAAGTAAAGCCACATGCGTTCATTTTTATATTGGAAGATACGATTTTATTTTGATTAATTGTTTCCCGTTTTCACTCTGATGCAAATATATATATCATGCGTAGGTACTTCAAAATCATAAACACCAATCATTTTTTCTTTTTTTATCCCACCTCTCTCTCTCTCTCTCTCTCCACATTTTTCTTTATACTTCATAATCCAACCCCCCCCTCTCTTTTTATGTCCATCTCCCCTGTCCCTCCCTTCATTATATTCATACTTCGTCATCCTAAACACCCTCTCTTATCTTTTTTCTTTCTCTCTTTCCTCTTTTTTCTTCATCTTCTCTCTCTTTCCTCTTTTTCTTCATCTTCTCTCTCTTTCCTCTTTTTCTTCATACTTCAAATCCTCTTTCTTTATCTGTTTCTTTCCCTCTGTATCTCCTTCATTCATATTTCAAAATCCAAAACGTTCTTTTTTTATCCGTCTCTTTCTTACTCTCACTCTTTCTCTCTCTCTCTCTTTCCCTTAAAATCCCTAACCCCTCCCTTTATGATTTAGTTTCTCTCTCGCATTCTACCCACTTATATTTACTTCACAATCTAAACACGCGTCTCTTATCTTTTACTTCCTCTCTCTCCCCCATCCTGTTATTCATTCTTCACAATCCTAGCCACCCCTCTCTTTGTCTTTTTGTCACTCTCTTTCTCCTTCTCTCCCTCTCTTTCTCTCTCTAGTTCCCCCTTTCTCTTTATTTCTTATTTCTTACAAGTGAATTTCTTATCTGTTGTCCTAACAAATCTGCCAAAAGTTGCTGAATTTTACTGGAGAGTATACGAGTACCCATTTTTTTTCTAATCCCCAGGAGTTAACACTTGCTCTTTCATCCCCCCACCCACAAAAGTGCAAACACATTAAAGTTCTACAACGCTTCCTCATGCACGTTTCATTACACCTGAAAAAAAAAATGTCCATGGGCATAATACGAACCTCGGTTCAGAGACAAATAACTTCCGCTACATTACTGAAGACGAAAAATGTGTTTTCTATCTCTGCACTAATATGTCTCCCTCCTTCGCTCCCACATAGATAGAGAGCTCCTTAGATAGAACAGTGTCAAACTTGCCTTTGATATCGTGCACAAAATCAAGGTTGTAAATAAACCCATTCATAACACATCACTCTTTTCTCTAATAGGAGAGTAAGGCTGGATGTCATTGTGAAAGTGTTGTTCGGTATGGCGTTCTGTCGACTTTCATCGGAACGGTCATTTGTTCGTTCCTTTCTTTCTCCCTTACTTTACCTCCCCATTTCTCTCTCTCTCTCTCTCTCTCTATATATATATATATATATATATATATATATATATATATATACCCACGTATATATATACCCAAGTATATGATTGGTGTATACGGAATAAATTCCAAATAACCAACAATTACTATTCTTAAAAGATTGCTCAATACAGAGTAGAGCAGATATAATTATTCATTTAAAAATTATAACATTGATATATTATAAAATCAATGACATATTTATGTTATAATTTTTAAATAAAAAATTATATATATATATATATGCGTTTGTAATTAGGCAGCAATCTTTTTTTCATGCACATTTCAACATGAGATATTGTATAAGAAACTAAATAAGAGCAGCTTGTCTGTCGTTTTAAATAAAATGTGCATATATATATATATGTGTGTGTGTGTGTGCGTATTTAGGTAGCAAATTTTTTTTAGGCATGTCTGATTAAATAAATTACAGACATTATGCCTGCTTATTCATCGGAATGGTCATTTGTTCGGTCCTTTCTTTCTCCCTTACTCTACCTTCCACTTTCTCTCTTTACCTTCCTCTCTCTCTCTCTCTTCTCTCTCTCTCTATCTCTCTATATATATATATATATATATATATACACAGATAGATAAGTGTATATGTGTGTATTTAGGTAGCAAATTCTTTTTTTTATGCATGTCTGATTAAATAAATTACAGAAATTATGTCTGCTTTTTTTTAACAAAATCTGTTCATACTCATGGATAAACTTCCGTGTATGGCAATTAAATCGTGTGTGAAATGTACTATAACAGAAAATTTATTTTATTTCACACACACACACACACACACACATATATATATATATATATATATATATATATATATATATATATATATTCTTATTATAAGTGATTGTAATAAAATTAGTTATATTTTCATGTCACGATAAACCGGCACATAGACATGACATCATTGACGAACTCACCAACCCCTCTAAAGTTGCTTTTCTATTTAAAATTCATTTTATCACCAGTTACCTACCATCGCCTGAAGAATTGCAATCATAGTATTGAAACATGAAAGCTTTTATGTAGCTATTTCAATCATGTGTTTATTACAATCTCTTATAATAAAAATATTATAATATTTTGCTCTACTTTGTATGAAGCACTTTTTAAAAGTAAATTTTTACTCCATTTGTTCTTTCATATATATATATATATATATAGTAAAATTTAAAAAAATTATTCAATAATCACGTATAATATATGGACCGCGCCAATATAATGCGTTAATCAGATATTTTTTATTAAAATTTAAATTATGTAACACTCAGTCTTAACTCAGCACCTGAAGATTGCGTTGTGCATGAAAATCCGTGTCATGCTACCGGTGGAGAAAAAAAATTAATTATGTACGCATAATTACCGCTGTTATATAAACAGAGCACTTAATGTGCGATATTATATATATATATATATATATATATTACAATGAATCATTCATATAAATCCTTTCGCAAACAAAATTTTAAAGTTGCATTAACCTACAAATCACTTGTTTTTAAAAATTATAAGCTGTATAAGGTCTTTTTTATACAGCTTATAATTATTAAAAACAAGGAACAAAATATTAATCGAGCGATTTGTATCTTTAAAATTTTGTTTGCGAAAGGATTTCGCCATTTTATATCAACTTTACTAATCTATTTTTTGTATGAATCATTCATTGTAATATAAATTGAACTGCACCACATATTTGATATATATATATATAGATAGATAGATAGATCTTGGTCATCTTTAATGTATTAGACATCCGACAACATTCATATTTCTCTCAGTTAAACCGTCTTTGACTCCCCTCTCTAAAACTTCTCTCTGTTAAATTTCTCTCGTCTGTTACCCCTCTCTATAGCTCTAACATTCGTCCCACACTCTCACACTTGCACTCTCTCTAAATTTTATTTTTTATTTCCGGTGTTGTTTTTCTGTTTTCTTTTTGAATTTGTAGGTCTGTTGAATTGGATCGTATTTACGATTCCAATGGAATAAATTATGACCATGGATTATTAGTGTTTAAGCCTTTTTATTATATATATATATATATATATATATGTTTGTCTATCACTCTTTCTCATTGTTTCTGAAACTTTTCTTTATACACACAAGCAGAACAATTTTTCTCATATTCTGTTTTGTTTCCCCAATATATTCATTAATAAATATCAAATAATTAACTCACATTTACTGTCGCCACATCACCAACTTCAATGCTAGCGACTCTGCGGGCTAACGATATCACCAAGAATCCATTTGAAAAAAAAAATCAGTTGCACTCATGAAGGTTTTGTTTCTGCCTTCAACTTTCTACAGCGATCAGCCAGCATATCTCGTAAGCTACGCTACAATTTAGAGTCTTGTAAACAACCACAAACAGAAAGACGCAGCTTGTCAGAAGATATAGCAGTACTTTCCTTACTGTTGCTTGTTCGCTGTATTTTGTTGTGATGTGAGCGGTGACTCCAGGTTTTCCTCAGTAGAATGACATTTTTGTTTTAGATATCTACAAATTGTCCAGTGAATATTTTGTCTGCGTGATATTTATATTTCTCCGGCATTTTTACCAGAACTGAAAATGTATGGACCTGGGTCTGACGATAAACTACATCTGGCAGCAAGACATCTGATTGGGAGATTGGAGGTTTTGTGAACGTGGGACCACCTCTTAATTAATATTGTTCCCAGCCATATAATATCCTACAATTTATTAAATCAAAATGTATTCCAAAATAGAACTAGAAGAACACTACAACATAAAACAGACATATCACCGCCTTTAATAATTATGTCCACACAAACATGTACATGTACAAAAGATGAGTATCATCTACCATGTATTCACTTGTGAAAGCAGAATAACATATTATATTTTTATTATTTCTAAGCTCCTAAATTAAAAAAATAAAATAAAATTTCAGCATTAAATAACGATGAGGTGTTGATACAATATTAAACAGAGAAACCAATCAATCAATTTAAATATACAAGATTTAAAGAAATTTCCTAGAACTTGATTTATTATCTATTTTTTGTTTTTTTTTACTGTTTTTATAGTTTGTTTCATACAACAGCATTCATTTATTATTATTATTATTATTATTATTATTATTATTTCCTTTGATATCTGGCGTTTACACATTTCTTTCCGGGTCCCGCCCAGAGACCTAAGGTTAGAAATGGTAATCATGACACTTTCCACGGACAAAAAAAAAAAAAAAAAAAATACATAGATAAAGCCCTTCGTAAAGTGTGGGCTGTACTTGTGAGAACAATTTTTTGTATCTCTTTGAGGCATGGACTTCCAGGAATCCCTTCAATTAGTCTACTGGAATCTTTTTGCAACCAATCCTAGGGCTCCAGCTACAACAGGAATTGTTGATGTTCCCATGTACCACATTTTTGAGATTTCTATTTCAAGGTCCTTGTATTTTGACAGCTTTTTGAATATCTTCAAAGATACATTGCAGTCTGCAGGGACTGCCATATCAATAAGAAGGCACTTTATTATTATTACTATTGGATTTCTGTTGTATACCATTTCCTTCCGGGTCCCAACCAGAGACCTAAGGTTAGAAATGGAATCATGATATCTTCACTGATGAGGTTATATGAAAAAAGGACAAACATAAGATCACACAAATTTTGTTTAGATAAAGCTCTTCCTTATGTGTGAGCTGTACTTACGAGTACAATTTTATGTATTTCTTTAAGGCGTCGGCTGCGAGGAATCCCTTCAATGGGTCTATCATCACCTTTACCAGCCAAATAGGGACTCATTTTTTTTCGATCCACTTCAAGATCCTTGTAATTTTTTATACTTTTTTTTTTTTTGAAGATCTTCAAAGATACATTCTAATCTGTAGGGATTGCCATGTCAATAAGAAAGCATATTCTGTTCTAGTGGTCTTTGATCACGATGTCTGAGAGATTAGCTTTGATTGTCCTGTCTCTGTGTATTGTAAAGTCTCATATAATTGTTACAGGTCTTATTTCTGGAAACGGGCCTGGGTGTTGTTCACACCAATTTCTTGCAACTTCCTTCCCGTAAAAGTTGCATATTTTCCAGCGTAGATATTTTCCCACTATATGATGCTGAGTTTTATATTCACTGGCTAATAACATGGTGCAACTTGATACAAGATTAACTCCTTAATACAATTTTTCAGTATGTGTGCTTGATAAGTTCTATTTAGCAAGCATTGGTCGTGTGCAGCAAGAATAAATCCTTCGGTTTCAGCTTTTAACCCTGCACTACGTAGCCACTGATCGGTACGGGGTTTGTCTATATCAGCTATTTTGGTTTGGACAAATTATTGACCATTATTATTATTATTATTATTATAAAACATTTTAAATGTTTACTGTAGTTTGGACAGTTTGGGGATTATTGCTTGGATATATTTCATCCACCGAGGTGGATCTGTCTAGTTCCACGTGCCATGCCTCTTCCGGATGTCTCAGTTATTTCCCTTTAACTCAACTCTCCGAGTTTTTATTCACCACTGCAATAGCCTGGTATTGAACTCGCAACTCTTTGGATCAAGTCACTGGATCCAACCAACGTTTTTTTTTTTTTTTTTTTTTTTTTTTTTTATCAAGGACACATGGCCCAGTGGATAAAAGCGTTGGTTGATGTAATCTAGTGACTCGACCCAAAGAGTTGTGAGTTCAATACCTGGCTGTAGCAAAGGTGAGCGAAAAACCTGTTGAGTTGAAATAACTGACACTGAGATAAAGCATGGCACGTGGAACTAGAATAATCTTCCCCGGGGTACGAAATAAAGGGTTCAGTTCGAAATTTCAATCATCTGAAGAAGTCCGAAGCGTACAACGGCCGAAACGTTATAAATATGGCAACGAAGATGAGGACAGCAGTCCAAACAATGTAAATAGTGTAAACAACATATCAAAACTATTGTTTTTTTTTTGTTTTTGATTTGGTTTTTAGGGGGGGGGGGGGTTATAGACATTTTTCTGTGTAGTTCTTTTCAGTACTTATACTTAACTTCTTGGGAGAGATTTTAGAAACTTAATGATTATAATTTCACAATGCTACGCGCTTAGCTCATGTCGGAAATCAAATGACACCAAAGTTCCTCAATACTGCAATGAAATCCTGAAGATTCTAACTGAATTTTCTAATGCTTTCGTACCGTTTGAAACTTTCTAGACATTGCCAAATAGTACAAGCATCACTACTATTATTAGTACTATTATCTTTTTTTTTTTTTTAATGCAATCCTTTACCGGGTCATTACCCCGGACTTAGATGAGGCAAACTAATAAATAGATACATTCTATTGGGCAAATTTTGATATTCACTGATAATTAACATGCACAGTGTTCTCCTGAGTAGATGGGCTGTTACACATTGTGCAATAATAATAATAATAGTAATAATTATATATATGTGTGTGTGAGAGAGAGAGTGAGAATTATTATTATAAGTAAATGGTGACTTAGCTGATACATGTTACTTCGACTCCAGAGTTTCGTAGACAGACCCTCCAAGAATTACACCGTCCACTCGTCAGATGTTATCAGCATTTAACTGCTTATACCTCTTAATTTGTCTTCTATTATTATTATTACTATTATTTATTATTATTATTTTTAATATTATTAACAAAGTTTCACGTTGGCTGTGTTTTATTCGTTTTGACGCGTTGATTACCAAGTCCAGCCGTTTTTGTACAAAGACATATTTTTTGTAGATTTCTTTATGTTTTTCTTCTTGTATACAATATTTAAACCAAACTTGAAGAAGACAAGCATACTGTCGAAATATTGTTGAACATTGTCAAACAATGATTCTTTTCTTTTCTTTTTTTTTTTTTAAATTGTGCTCTTCTCAAGGTGTTCTATTGTTATTTCCTTTGATTTCTGCTGTATACACATTTCGTTCCGGGCCCCAATCAGAGACCTAAGGTTAGGAATGGCTTCACGATCTTTTCTATTTGCTGGTTGATACAATTATTTATCACGTCTTGATTTCTGATGAAAGTTTTACTTCAGTTACCGAATGAGTTTTACGAAGTACATGAGAAAAACTTTATGACAATCTTTAGTAATACAATTATTATTAGTAGTATTAGTATTAGTATTATTATTGTTGTTGATGATGTGTTTTTTCTTTTCTCTGTGTAGTACGAGTTGTTGCGCTAGTCTCAACGAGTATCTTTAAGAGAGAACAAGATTGTTTGTATCAGAAAATACAGGTAGATGAGATGCCCTGAAATCTGAAAAACAAAACAAAAAGTGACTGTGCTCACTGCATGGAGAGATGTGAGAAGGGCCGATGAGCATGACTTTTTTGCAATTCATATATTTTAGGGTCACCAGGAATTTGTTCCACATTATTATTATTATTATTATTATTATTATTATTATTATTATTATTATTATTATTATTTCCTTTGATTTCTGTTGTATAAACATTCTCTTCCGCGTCCCAACCAAAGATCTAAGGTCAGAAATGGCTTCATGACATCTTCCACTGATCTTTTTATTAAAAAAAGTAAATAAATAAATAATAATTATTATTATTATTATTTCCTTGGGTTTCTGGTGTATACAGATTTCTTTCCGCGTCCCAACCAAAGATCTAAGGTCAGAAATGGCTTCATGACATCTTCCACTGATCATTTTATTAAAAAAAAGTAAATAAATAATAATAATAATTATTATTATTATTATTATTATTATTCATGAATTTTCATATTTCCATCAAGCATCATCTCTGAGGACTGATTGGCAGCAAGTCTTCTGACTCCTCAGACTTCCCGGGTTTTTCTCAGTATCCTTGTTATTGTACTTTCGTTTAAAATATAGTTTCTATTTATTTGTAATTTTTAAAAAAAAATTAGGCGTAATTTTCCATAATACTTATATTGATCGTTCTGAGACATATTTCACCCTCTTCGTCTTTGATCTTCTTCTTCTTCTTCTTCTTCTTCTTCTTATTATTATTATTATTATTATTATTATTATTATTAACAACTGTTAATATGACTGCCAAGAGAAAGGCGTAACGACTTCATCAATGTTCACTGGCACGACTATAACGGCCACAACACATGCTTCCACTACCAAACTAGAGCCCCGACCGCTACAACTACCACAATCACTACTACTCCAATTGTTGCTACTGCTACTTCTTATAGGCTTTCTACATTTTTGTCCACCCCGACCACCACCCTCTGATTACTATAACAACTACTACTATTACTTCGTTAGTGACTGGTTGCAGCAGCTGCAGCAACGGCAGCAGCAGATGTAGAAGCGGAGGAGGCGGCGGTGGGGGCGTCGGAGGCGACGTCGGACGCGTTCGGAGGAAGATGTTATTTCTCAACCTCTCCGTTACGTGAACGCAAATTTGCCGCCGTACAACTGGTAACGGCGCCAAGGTAGACGGCACCCATTACCTCACTAATACCGATAACAGAGCCAACTCTATGGACTACTGGCACTACAGTTGTTAGAAAAAAATAGACCATAATGATAATACGGTTATTTTCGTTGATATTCGCGCCACTGTCAACATTACTTGCTCCCAGAAAGGAAGAAAGAAGCGTGTAATAATAATAATAATAATAATAATAATATCTTCAACGTCAGGGGATATCAAATCGACAACAAAAACAACAATTATATGTTATCCCCGTAGGATTATTACCTACGCCGTTTTCAATTTTGTCTCCCCCGCCGTCATCAACACCAATGCAACGGAAACGCCCCAAAACAATAACAAGTCTACCCACCCCCGCAACCTTTACTCCCAAACCGCAGCCACCACCTTCACCACCACCCACTACCCATTCTACACCCCCCACCGCTAAAAATTTACAGTTACCTCCTTTGCTCTTAAAAACTATCCTAACGAAACAAGAATTAGATTCGGCAATTCTGGTATCTCAAGGAAAGCTAATTTTATTTTTATTATTATTACAACAATCGCTTCGGCTCTTAGAACCAAACATTCAGGAAATAGAACCGCAACAACAACAACAACATCAGCTATTTCAACTACAACTGCTATTTCTTCTCTTTCAAAGACGTATGATGGCATAGCTTGAATCAGTAGAATTCAAATAAATTTCTTCCCGGTTCCAGTGGTAAACAGCAGTACAGGAGAGCCTACCGAAACGTCATCTGCTCAAAAAGGTCTCCGTTCTACACAGCGGAAAGTGGGTACCATTATTCTAATGTAGCCGTAGACACCACCAGCCTGCCTCACGATACAACTAAATTTTTTTTCTTCGTCTTCATCATCATCACCATCATCATCCTCATCAGCATCAACGACAAACAAAACTAACAAGAGTAAATTTAACCCTACCAATGACCAAATCAATCCTTTCTCATTCACGTGCTTATCTGTTTGTAGTCCTCTTCCTCGTGTTACAATCATCTTTGTTGCTGTTGTTGCCGAACACAAGAGCGGTTCGACTACCTGTACGAAAGCCCTTATATTTATATTTAAGTCTATCATTTTTACCTTTTTTATTATTATTATTATTATTATTATTACGACTACTACAACTACTGTCATCGACACCACCCTTTATACAACTGCCACATCAACAGTTTTCATTATTACAATTAGTATTTTTATTATTAAGGCCTTTGACACCAGAACTGCTATTTTTAATACCTGATGATTTAGTTTTAATATCAAATTTGTCTACATCAACAGGAGAAATTTCTTTTTTCTTACTGACAACTTTGCCGTCATCAAGATTAATACGACAATTAATTCCTGTATTATTATTATTATTATTATTATTATTATTATTTAAAAGCCATTCATTATTACCACTATGTTTATGCTTTTCGTTCGGCCAAACGTCAGTTCGTTTTTCGAAAGGTATTCTAAAGTCCATACGACCGCTTAACGCAAGTCAGCCAGTCTCTTGTTCTACCCCACCGGGGTGTGGAAACGGACCGCCAGTGCGCGCTCACGCAACAAATGAAGCCCTGCAAAAAATAATCAACCCACACTGATCGACTCCCTGCTTGCAACGACAAAGTTATCAAAAGGATAAACGAAAGAAAAAGAATAAAAAAAAGAAAGAAAAAAAGAAAGGAAAAAGAAAAGGAAAAAGTCTTTTAAAAGAGCGAAAAAAAAGAAAAAGAAAAGAGAAAGAATTTTAAAAAAATTACGCACGCACACATACACACGCATACACACACATACACACACATATATAATTTTTTATATATACATATTTAGATATATATATATATATATGTGTGTGTGTGTGTATGTGTGTGTGTGTGTTCACCAATTTACATGCACACGCATACATACACGTAAATAAATTAATATATATATAGATATATAGATATATATATATGTATATATATATACGTATATGCAAAAAAATATTCTGGGAAAATAAGAAAGAAAAAGAAAGAAAGAAAAAAGAAAGAAAGAAAAAGAAAGCAAAAGAAAGAAAACAAAGGCATAAGAATTTTTTTTTTTTTTAAATGATGAAATTCAAATAATAAGAGCGGAAAATAATTAAAAACAAATTTAAAAAAAAAAAAACGAGAAAAAAATAAAAAAATTTCTCTGTTTATTATTACCAAAAGGCAAAATCAGCTGGTATGTGGAATGTATTAATGAGACATTGTTACCGTAATTTTAATGACCTCCATTCGGGGTCATCAGTCTAGCTGAAGGAAAAAAATATTTAAAAAAAAGAGGAAGAATCGACAAGTTAGAAAAAAAGAAAACAACACCTCCCATCCCCCAAAAATTGCTAACCATGCCCCTACCCTAAGTCTACCCACCCTACCTAAATCTTTGATACCCTCGTAACAAACATCATCATTGTATTTTTCGCAAGAAATCGCTGGAAGTGTTGCAAAAATTCAATCAAGGTGAGTGTCTAACTAATAGTCAATTAGTGTTTTTTGTTAATCCTTACATACACACACACACATATATAAACATATATATATATATATATATATATATATATATATATATATATATATATATATCTGTGTGTGTATGTGTCTTTGTGAGTGTTTGTGCGTATGTTTATCTATACGTGTTGGGGCTGAAAAGTTTCATCCCGACGAAGTCGAAATTTAAAAATAAAATTCTGATGTTTGAACATTTCGTCAGATTTTGTGGAGTAGGTCAGGACAAGGAACTTTTCAGCATCCTCACCTCGTATAAAATTAGTACCATTAGTAGCATTAGTATTCATGTGCGTCCTTTAGTCATATCGAGAAAAACAATGCTGACAAAGACTGTCATATTTTCGTTATTGCAAATATCATTTTCTTCACAAAGATTTTTTTTGTATGTGTTTTCTTTTTCTTAAATATTAGTGGTTTTTAATCTTTTCATATTTTTTTTCATCGTTTCTTTTTTTTTTTTTTTCTGTGAAAATGAATTCTTTCTTTTTACTAGACACAAGCTCAATAAGAGAAGTTAACAAAATAACAGTAAGGTCCGAAAGATGTAGACGATTAAATAAAAAAAAAATCCACCATGGAATATACATTTTAAATTTACGGCTAATATCTTCAGAAATAATTTAAGTAGCGGCGAAAAGAAATTTCGAGAAGTGAAAATGAAACTTATTTACAAAAAGTACCAGTTGTTATTATTATTATTATTATTATTATTATTATTATTATTATTTTATTTCCTTTGATTTTTGGTGTGTACTCACTTCTTTCCTGGTCCCGCTTAGAGACCTAAGGTCAGAAATGGCATCATGGCATTTTCCACTGACCAATTAAAAAGACATACACACATATTTTACATAGATAAAGTCCTTTGTAAGGTGTGGAAAGTACTCGTGAGAACAATCTTTTGTATTTCTTTAAGGCATGGGCTTCCAGGAATCCCTTCAATGAGTCTACTGGAGCCTTTTCTAAACAATCCGAGGGCTCCAACTACAACTAGAATTGTTGATGTTCTCATGTGCTACATTTTTGATATTTTGATTTCTGGGTCCTTGTAATTGATAGCTTTTTGAAGATCTTCAAAGATACATTGCAGTCTGCAGGGATTGCCATATCAATAAGAAGGCATTCTTTGTGTGTTTGCGGTCTCTAATAACGATGTATGGGTGGTTAGATTATTATTATTATTATTATTATTATAGTTAAGAGAAGAGCCTGATTTAAGATAAGAAAAAAATATCAGGTTTGGCAATGATAAACAATATTTCAATAGAATGTCTGTCTTCATCAAGTTATATTTAAATTTAAATCGAGCTTTTCTTTTAACAGCTGAAAAATATTGAAGTTATATGAATCATTTTGTTTATTATTATTATTTAAAAGAACCATTCTTCTTATTATTAGGCTAGTGTTATTATTAGCCTAGTAGCGTTTGTAGCGGGACACACGACGAGCCTGGGTTGGTTCATCCAGACGCTGCCCGCTAACATTTAAAAATAAACACAATGATCTGACAGGTCAAAGCAAGGACAATAAGAACGCGCAATTCAAATAAATATGCCAAAAATGTATTCTTGGGAAATACAAAATACAATTCCAAGAAAGAAAATGCGAAAGGTAGACGTTGAAAAGTGTTGCAGAGAAATCAGATGAAAAGCAGTGGTTGAGAACTCGAAATCTAATAACGAGAAATGTTCATTTGTCATGCGCGAAAATAGATTGGAGGGAAAAAAAAAAGTTGATGGAGCGCCGCTGACGACGAAACCGTAACGATTGGTCTATTACACAAAATCAGTATTGTATACTCACGTCATCTCTTCGTAAAAGTTTCCCTTGATGGATCTATTTGATGGTCATGTGGAAGGATATTCGATTCGAACTCTCATTATTATTATTATTATTATTATTATTATTATTTTTCCGGGGAATCTGCACACGTCTCTTTGGGAGAGACATTCGTTTGCAGTTTTTTTTTTCTCTAAAGTACTTAACTTTATAATTCGTCTTGAAAAAGGATGTCTTTTCTAGCAATTTCTCGGTCACGATTTCATTCTCGTGTACTTGATTATTATCCTTTTTACTGTTGGTGCTAATGTGTTTTTTTTTTTTTGTTTTTTGGGGTTTTTTTTTGGTAGGATTTATAACAATGGTATCCCCGAGGGTTTAATTCTCTTAGCATACAAAGGATAAAAAGAACGAAATACGTTCATCGTCATCCACAAACTTAAGAAAAACAAGAAAGTATATTCATGACTCAAATATATATATATATATATATATATATATATATGTGTGTGTGTGTCCTGAACAATAAAAAATATTAAATAATTAAAATTTCAGTCACATTGGGATGTATATTAATATTTTTGTTTTATTATTTAAATTAGGTTCCTTTAATAGTTTCGGCAGCGTCGCCATCATCAAGAGAAAAAAAATCCTATTTGTTAGTAGCAGTAAACTACAGGGGTAAATGCATGTCTCTGAAGAAAGTGAACTTTGTCTGTAGATTTCATTTTTTTTTTTTTATCGTTAATTATTGGTCAGTCCTTGTATTGGTCAAAAGGCCTCTTTCAAGCTCTTTTAAGGAGAGTCTGGGAGATTCAGGAAATCTCAGATTTGCCTTCTTAGTCATTCTGGTCACTGAGAAGAGGATGTCTGTTTAATGTGTATCTTTTATTATTTTTTTTATTGGGGTTGATGTATATATGTATATATATATATATATATATATATATATATATATATATATATTTGTGTGAGTGTGTGTATGTGGGAGACCTTAACACCTCTGCAGGAATGTCTGTTTAATGTGGTTGAGAAATATGGGTCGGTGTAGATGTATGGGATTATATATTATTTTTTTCCCTGTGCTGTTTAGTCTGTTGTTAAGCCCGCCCGGACAAAGTGTTTTGAGGTGCAAAATCCATTTGTCTTCATTTTCCTCTAGTATTTTACTAAGTTTATCTTTTTTGTCTATTTCTATTCTTTCAATAATAGTAAATTTTGTATGGCTATTAAAATCATGTTTTTTCTAGGCGGAAATGTTGTTCTACAGATAATAATCTTTCGTGATGATCCGACTTAATCCGATTCCGATAATTATTAATTTTGTAGCGAAACAGCCATTCAGATTTTCCCACATATTGTTTCTGGCATAGTGTGCATTCTAATAAGTAAATGATGACTTCTACAGATAGAGTTGTGGTAGATTTTGAAAGTAGTCTTAGTGACTGAGCTAGTGAACGAATTGGTGTGTTTAAAGTGGTTTGTTTTTAAATGGTTGGGGAAATCATTGTTTTTTATTCTTGATCTATTTCGTGTTACTTTATCGTCTGAAATTTTCGAACAAAGCTTTTAGGCATGGTTTGAAATGTAGTATTTCCCAGCGACTTTTGAACATATATATATATATATATATATATATATATATATATATATTCTTTTGTAAACAGTTGTCATTGAAGGGACGTTCATTCCTTACTTCCGTCGGATGTAGGTGGGTTTATATATATATATATATATATATATATATGAATATGAATCAATATATATTGAAATTTTTAGGCGAAATTTTTTTTCTGGTTTCATTTTTGCGTTCACAGACGACGAAAATAATTCTTCACAAAATGCATAACAATAATATACGCATGCGTGACTCTACCTCCATGTTGTTTGTATTAATAGTTAAGACTAGGGAAATCTGAAAAGACTTAACGTAGGACGGTTTTAAGTTTCACTACTCGTCAGAGTTAGGTAAATCTATTGAAGTTATTAGTAGGTTTCGTATTTGTATAAGCTGCGTAATGAATGCTATTTAGTTTCCAAACGAATTTCAAACTTTTTCTATACTAAAAAAAAAAAAAAAATTATCAAGTGACAACACTTCAAATTTTAAAAGTTTTATAACATGGTGACGTTAAATTAAATTTTATTGATTTTTAAATTTCGTTGTCGTAAAAGGGTACCATTTATATTTGTAAAAAAGAAAATCTTTGGATTTATAAACTCAGAAAACCCACTAACAATCAAATAACTCAAAATATTACACATCATTAAACCATCGGAATATTTACCGATTATTTATCCCTAGAACACTAACCATGGATATATAGTACCCATATAGTACCCAGCACAAATTTTCCTATTTTTAATTACAATTTTCAATACCTGATTTTCTTACCTAAATAATGTTTTTCAGTTCATATTAATGTTAACTCAAAGTACAAAGTATGAAGTGCCTGCATGTAAAATATTTCAAATAAAGATTTATATTTAATTTTTTTTTTTTTTTTTTGATATTTTCAAAATCGGGTGATATACCCATGGGTAGTAGTGGTGTAACTTTAATTGATGGTTAGTGTTCTAGAGTTAATGCCTAGTAAAGAAAATGCGTTCCTCGGCAGATATCGAACCAGTGTCTCTTTTTTTGGTGGCCGAACGGTAAAAGCATACTGGTTTAAACTGTATGAATTTAAATATGCTACTAGTTTGGCATCTCGGTCCCACAATTTCACTGTCGAAACGATTAAATGTAGCCGACTCTTTTACTCCAACAGCTTCTTATCTGGCACATCCCGTCTTTGAAACTCCTTTCGTCTTACTTGCTTCCCTGATAGCTATAATCTTCAAATGTAATGTCAATTGACATCTTCTGATGCCTTGACCCTGATCCCAGTCCTTCACAATATCCTTTTCCTCAAACACCATCTTTATTCTGTTGCTCACTCTCAGGTAAACCGTGCTAGTGGCACTCCCGCCTTTCATGGGGTGAAATACTTTTATATATATATATATATATATATATATATATATATTAAAAATATTGTCTTAAGGTGTGCTATATTTATGGGTTAAAGTGCTCAATATCAGGGATAGAGTGTATGTAAAGTAGACATTGAACTCATGATTTTAGTTAATCGTCAAGCCACGTGATTGCTTTTATGCATGAAACAGACTGTCGCCTTTGGGTGTTGACTTCAATATCCATTCATATATATATATATATATATATATCCATATATATATATATATATATATATATGCTTTAAAAATCAGGAGATCAGATGAATCCGCTACCTTGGTTTCAACCTTACGTTATCCACAGGCGATTTTTATCAGATGACCTCTGAACACTTATATATAGGTGGAGTAATGAATAGCGGCTTGGATTGAGGAATCAGAGAGCCGAGTTCGAATTCCAGTCGAATCCATTATATTCACTTACGTGCTAATACCCTTGGGAAAGGTGTGAATCCCCCTTCTTCTCCCTCCAGCTATGTGTAAATAACAGGACAGATTGGGTTCTATAGCCTTGGATGGAAATTGGTCTAGGAGAAGGGCAACTCTGAATTCAAAAACCTGCGGAGGGACCTTTGGGGAACTTTATGGCATGTAGTGCACCAGGTCTCTGTATTCGGCCCTTCAAAAAGTGTGGATGGTCCTGCACGAAACCTTCACCACTATAATCAAATCTCATGTGCTAATTTGAATTAATGATTTTTTTTATTTTTTAATATGACATATTTTTTTTAATTTTTTCATTTGACATATTTTTATTCCAAAATTGTTTTTAGTGGATGCCAGTTTTTGAGAACGTTACGTTTTTTTTAAAAGAATCTTTATTTCGTCGGCCTTTACACTTGAGAAAACTTCGACAGTGCAAATACTTTCCCGAGTGAGCAGGCCGGTCGACGAAATAAACACTATTTAAAAAAATACGGAGCGTCTACTCAAATACGAGTATCCATGAAAAATAACGTTTTTTAAATAATAAAAATACATTTTGTAGTTTTTTTTTTTTTGTTAATTTTAAGCAATAGTACAATTAGTCTTTGAGGAATATTTGAACAGCAAACTTATGTCTAAATTAAGGTTATGATCAGATGCAAATTTATACCAGGATTTATTATAGCCAGGCACAATCTTAACGTAAGATACGCATCCGGACTCTGCGGCAGGGCTGTGACACTCTCCGTGGCTGAGCGGTCCAAAGCACCCCAAATAAGACGATGGTTTTTCTCACGAAGAGGTACAAAAGTTCGTAGCCCGCTGAAGAGCACATTTTCTTTATTTTTCCGAATGCAAAGAACAGTAGACGTAGTGCACACTATCTTGCAAAAAAATGTGTGCATCCACTCAAATACGAGTATCTGCTAAAAATAAGGTTTGAAGTAATAAAAAATGCCAGAATCATAATTCCCCATGTATAATACGCATTTTTTTTTCTAAAAATTAATAAGCAAAATCAGGGGTGCGTATTATGCACAGCTACAAAAAGTCTTTAAAAAATTGCCGTAAAATAAAATAAGAATTATCATAAAACTAAATTAGAATAATAAATTAGAATGAGCAGAAGCATTTTTTCAAACTTTCAGCACACTTTTAGAAGAGCGTATTATGGATGAAGACGTATTATACATAAGGAATTACGTTATGTGCTTTATGGCGGTCCTTTTTTTCTATGCCCTTATGCGTTCTTAATAAACTTGCCAATTTCGACCCCCATATGGATATAAAATACCTAACAATATTTACAAATTTAAAATAAAATAAGAATTATCATAAAAATAAATTAGAATAATATTATTCTATGTTTAAACCCATTTTAATAAGATTAGGAAACGCTGGCCCTAATGAAATTGGAGAGGTACAATTTATAGGGTTTGATTACCAAACAAAGGGTGCGTATTATGCGTGAGTAGAAGCATTTTCCCGCACTTTCAGCACTATTTTATTTATAGATGAAGGCGTATTATACATGCGGAATTACCGTAATAAATCCATTAATTCTTTAAAATAACAGAGACATGTAAAAATAAATAAAACACTATCTGGGAGCCAACGATAATCATTTAGATTTGACTTTGTTGATTCATTTTTTACGGCTTATCAACCCTTTGCAGGTTATTTAAAGGTAGAAAATATTTTTAGATTGTAAGATTTTTTTGAGATAGTAATGGTTTAAGTGATACAAGTCTAGCCTATACTTAACCCATAGCTGGGGAGAAAAGAGGTGGATTCATAGCTTTGCCAAGGGTATTTGCGCGTAAGTGGATATAACGAACAGAAGGGGAATTAGAACTCGGCTCTTCCGATTGACAATTCCATTACACCACCCGCACTTAGTATTCCCAAGCTGTCACCCCATATAGGTAATGACAAGGCTTGGCGTTGCTTAACTTCGGTGATCATACAGGAACAGTTTTTTAGAATCTATCTATCTATCTATCTATCTATCTATCTATCTATCTATCTAAGTCTGTTCATATCTATCTGGCGAGGCTTGACGTTGCTTAACTTCGGTGATCATACGGGAAACCGGTGCTTTAACGTGATGTGACCGTACGTTTATTTAAAGAGTGCATCCCTTAATAATTTTCCGACGCTCCCTCAGAGTCCTTGAGGCGCCTTCACTCCTGGTAAACATACAAGTGACAAACTCTGCAATATTCAACTGGGGAATTCATACCGCTATCGAATGCAGAAGTTGAAACGATTCGTCCCTGGAAGCAAGTACCGCCCGTTCCCCACGCAGTGATCCGTCTAATAAAGCCCAGACATATTCAGTAGTGTTCCATGGTAGAACTCCGGTAGCCGTCGCCCGACAGTCAATGCTATGGAGTGACCGGACAGTTAGTTGTTCTGTGACTCATATCGATAGCTATTGCAATAACAGAAGCCTTCAGTGTTGGCTTGCACTCCACAGACCGCTGACAAGTTGGGAGACACCTGTCTGAAGGTCTAGGTCGCCAAGAACGTGACAATACATATTTCTTCCTTCTAAACTGAGCGATGACTTTCAGCGTAGCAAGAAGGGCAAATCAATAGGGCCCCTAAAAATTGCAGGATTATTTACTTACGTATCAGCGTTCTAAGATCAAACTGTCAATCCTTAATCGTCTAACAAGGATGACCTGTTCGTATTTAAAAATGCTTATATATATATATATATATATATAGCCACTCGTATTCGAGGATATCCGTCTACTATTGCAGGCACTCGCTCAGGCACATTCGTGTTTGTTCAACATCCACACCTGTGGTTTATACTATCCTGAGCAGACGTTAGTTACAGTTTCTGGGAGAGAGCGTGTTATCTAGCGTGATCAACAATTTGAACAACGCCAGCACGCTCAATACCTCGGTCACGATGACTTGTGACTTCGTGCTAGCACAGCTCTCGGCGGCTCCCAAGTGTTCCGTCTACCCAATTTCACTCACAACGCGTAGGTCAACCAGTTTCTATGGTTTTCGCCCCACTTCTCCAGACCGATAACATCAGAATGCTTCCTTCCTGACAAATCGACCATGGTGAGATTCGAACCCGGGTCTCATGGTCAGAGAATGTCCTAACCACGCGGCCACGCACCCACAGCAGGATAGGCAGCAGGAAAATCTGGTCCATTTAGCTTTGTTTTGTAACCAGTCTTTGAGAATGACAAATCTGAATTGAAAATCGATTGAGCCAAGAGGTTGCAACTTCATCCCATAAAAACCTGCTTGCTACGAAAACTACAGCACAACACCTTAAACTGTAACCCTAAATAGGGGACAGTACTTCTTCTTCTTCTTCTTCTTCTTCTTCTTATTATTATTATTATTATTATTATTATTCAAACCTATGACCGGGTTGAATCGAAGCCGAGCACCTGACCGGCTTTGTCTACATATCTATTTTGAAAGATGGACAGGTATTCATTCTTGAGGACAGTACAGGTTTTATTATTTTTTATTTTTCTTTGATTTCTGATGTGTACTCATTTCTTTCCGGATCCCGCCCAGGGACCTAAAGTTAGAAATAAAAAAAAAAAAGAAAAAAAAAAGAAAGTTAAAAAAATTACATAGACAAAGCCCTTCGTAAGATGTGGGCTGTACTCGTAAGAACAATTTTTTGTATTTCTTTAAGGCATGGGCTTCCAGGGATTCCTTCAGTTAGTCTAGTGAAATCTTTTCCAACCAATCCGAGGGCTCCAACTACAACGGGGATTGTTGATGTTCCCATTATTATTATTATTATTATTATTATTATTTGCGTTATGTTAAGCTTCCTGCTTTGTATCCTGTAGAGTCTGGTTGTAAATTATGATCCTTAGGCCCTATAGGAGAATTGACATTGATAGCACTTTTCTTAGTATATGGGATGTTCCTAGTAGGGCGATCTTTTCGGCAACTTGCATGTTACCTGTTAATTAAATTGTCCATTCCTTTTCTCATGAGGCCCAGAACACTGACTACTATTTGTATAGTCTTCATTCCCTACATCCTGTTAATCTCGATTTCCAGGTCCTTGTATTTGGACAATTTTCCCTATAAGGTCTGTTGGTACTTATTATTATTATTATTATTATTATTCAATCCTATGACGGGGTTGAATCGAAGCCGAGCACCTGACCGGCTTTGTCTACATATCTGTTTTGAAAGATGGATAGGTATTAATTCTTGCGTACCATATCTTGGACAAGTAGTCCTAGCGAAGCGAATCCCTCTTCAGGTTAAACCACAGCCGATGTCCTCCAACTTGACGCTTCCCATTAGTCATAGACATGTGGCAATTGTTTGGACCGGTGTAACATTCTGCCCTGGTCAGTGACTCCCTCTAGGAAGCTCTCCGTTAAGCGAACAAATCATCAACGCACTGGTTATATATTTAGGTAGCCGGTGCAGTGATGGCCTCGCCTCTCTCTTCATCTGAAAAGCCTGGTTGGGGGACCGGTTAATTCAGCTATGGCCTGGCCATGCGGTAAAAAGTATTGGCTGATATAGTGTCAGTAGCTCTCGCAGCTGACGTGACCCGATATTATTACTGCATTATTGTTTGAGAATATATATATATATATATGATAGAAATTAGCAGTGTTTAAGTTAATTATAATTAAGTAATTCATCGAGTCTAGAAGAAGCCTCAACAAAATGCAGAAAGCACTTGACGGCCTTTTCGTTCTATATTTGGGACTCATCAGCAGTGCGCATCCACTACCGAGAATTGAAACCCGAACAGTTACGTTATCAGGCAAATGTCATTCTGTTCGTGTCATTTGGAACAGTTGGTATGACATTTGCCTGATAACGTAACTCTCCGAGTTTCAATTCTCGGTAGTGGATGCGCACTGCTGATGAGTCCCAAATATAGAACGAAAAGGCTGTCCAGTGCTTTCTGCATTCTGTTGAGGTTTCTATCAGACTCGATGAATTACTTCATTATAATATATATATATATATATATATATATATATATATATATATATATATTCACGAGAGTAATATATCCTATTTATTATAATTAAATCTACAACAGATAGAGGAAAACTAGTACCACCGTTGGGCAGAATATGTTTTCAGCTACAAGCATCCAAATCTGGGGCTATCCATTTCCAACTGTGATAAACAAGATTTTTTCATTTCCTAAGTCGACATCAGTGCAGGTCAACCCTGAATGAAATTTTCCACGCAGTTGATGTCGCCACTATTAAAACATTGCATAATCGTGTTAAGTGTGCCTAACTGTGCTCACATCCACTATATGGTATCCGTAAACATTTGGCAAACATCAATAACCGTCTACGGGCGCAATCAACTCTGTAAAGAGCAGTTCCATGTCACAGTTCGGTTTCACACATAATATTATTATCTGATGCTATTTTGACAGTTAAGCACTGAGCTTAATTAAGTCGGCCACCTCATCAAAAAAAATTGTTTATTGGCTGGAAGCGTCAACATGTATTGCCTTAGCTTCAACATTAGCCTCTGACTTCAAAGGTCAGTAGGCTAAAGTTCGTAGGCATTGCGGCTATAGCGATCATCATGTTTTTTTTTAATAAGCGAAGCTTAAATATGGCACAAGGCCGAAAATATGGAGCACCAAGTGAGGATCGGACTCACTACTCAGTCGTAAGAGACAATCTTGTTAACCATTACACCATGTTGGAGTGTCCATTGCGGCAATCGTATCGATTCGAAGCTGTGCTGAAAAGTTCTCAATCCAACATCAAAGCGATTCATAAAGCAATCTTATTGTCAGTTAATTGGGCACCTTGGCTTAGGTGTAATGGTTAGTAATTACGACTGAATAGTGAGTTCGATCCTCACTGGGTGCTACACACTCTCGGCCTTTGTCCCACATCTAAGCTACGTTTAGAAAATCATTTTTTCGGCCTTGAGCCACATCTAATCTACACTTGGAAAATCAATATATCGTCATTTGATCAAGTTTTAATAAATTGCTCGCTCTGTAAACTTTACAACGTTGATTGGTTGATTTTCTTTAGCGGCATGTCAACATCTCTATGGGTTATTTAAGGCTGGAATCTAAATATTTTGAAACCAATTTTATGGCTTCAACTGAATATATTTCGAGGGCAGTTGTAAGTCTTCAACTACAGTTAAAATGTATTGTTGGCCATTTTACTATAAAAAGTATTAATTCTTACCATAAATTGTATTGTCAGTAATTTTTACTATAAATAGATATTGTTGGTAACATATATAAAAATGTATTGCTGGTATTTTTACTACAAAAACTATTTTTATACTTTCACTGTTCACTATTTGCACATATGCTAGGACCCAAAAATGTGCTACTACCACACTGTGTGTGATCATGGCCCCCCACAACTTCCAATCCTATGTAGCGCTAATTAATTTTTTACGTTTTACTATCCCTTCCATTCATTAATTAGCTATCCATTTACACAAACTCGTTAGGTGGGTTAATTATGGCTCTCCACAACTTCCTATCCTCTGTTGCTCTTAGCAATGTTTATCTTTTTAATATCTCTCCCATTTTCTGTTCTACCATCCATTTACACAAGTTTATTAGGTTGATCATGGCTCTCCACAACTTCCTATCCTTTGTAGCTCTAATCAATATTCTCTTTAGTACCCTTTAAATTATCTGTTGTCATTCATTTTCACAAGATTGGGCAATTTAAAAACGGATGTTTTTGCAACATGTGTATTTTGTGATCGATTTGGAAAATGCGTATAGTTTAATCGAATAAAGAGGGGGGATGCAGGAGAGAGATAGAGATAGAGAGAGAGCGGGAGAGAGAGTGAAGTGAGAGTAAATGATTGAAAGAGAGGGGTGAGAGGAAAGGTTAAGGGAGATAAAGAGAAAGAATAAGAAGATTTTGAAAGAGAGAGAATGTTTGAAAGAAATTGTCTGAGAGGAGTAGAGAAGACGAGGAAAGGAAATACTGACAGAGGGAGGAGAAGGAAAGCGTGAAAAGAGAGAGAGGTGGGGGAGAAGGAAAGTGAAAAGAGAGAGGTGGGGGAGAAGGAAAGAAAGTGTAAAAACAGAGAGAGAAGAAAGAAAGGATTTTTTTTTTAAAAAATGAGAGAAGAAAATGAAAAACTGAAAGAAAGAAAGAAAGGAGAAAGATTAAAAGAGAGAGATAGTGGAGAAGAAAAGGAAATATTTAAAAGAGTGAGACAAAAAGGAAAGGAAAGTTTGGAAGAGCAAGAGAGGGGGAGAAGGAAAGTAAAGATAGAAAGAGAAGAAAAGGAAAGGAAATATTTACGAGAGAGAAAGGAAAGGAAAGATTGAAAGAGAGAGAGAGAGGGGGGAAAAGGAAATGAAATATTGAAATAGAGAAAGGAGAAGGAAAGGAAAGATTTCTAAAAATAGAGAGAAGGAAAGGAATAATTGAAAGAGAGAGGAGAAAGATAAAAAGAGAGAGAGTGGAGACTGAACGGAAATATTTAAAAGAGTGAGAGAGGAGAAAGAAAATATTGAAAGAGAGAGGAGGGATGTAAATCACGTAAAGATATAGAAAGATATTAATAGAGATGAAGCAATGGCGATGAGACGAAATAAAAGAAAAGATCTCGCAATGGAATTCTGAATTCCATGTTTATTTTTGTGTATTTATGCTATAAAGAAAGACTTTACAAGCATAAATGAAATAACTATTTTAAATGAGAATTTATGCTATATTTCTTTGGCTTAAAGCCATTTATATGTCAGGGATTTATTACTTAAATAATTACTGTCTCCCGAATTAAATGATTCTACGACTTGGGTTTTTTTTTGTTTTTTTTTTTATCGATATACATAAAAATAGTCTGTCCCATTGACGGGATGATTGAAAAATTATTTTTGGAACTTATCAATTTCAAGTAAATAGTTTGCGTTTTCTTATTTTGTCAGTTCAAAATATAGCGCTTGAAAAATATTTATTTCTTAACAACTTTTTACTTCCAACGAAACAAAAATAATTATGGTAGCATTGAATGGCCGAATTATGTTTTTGAACAGAGGTTATATTACTTCGATGAAGACATTTCTTTCAGGAGTGCACTGCATGTCTCTCTTTTCCCGACTGCACATATCTATCTATCTATCTATCTATCTATCTATCTATCTATCTATCAATTTTAGTTTGTTCATATCTATCTATCTATCTATCTATCTATCTATCTATCTATCAATTTTAGTTTGTTCATATCTATCTATCTATCTATCTATCTATCTATCTATCTATCTATCTATCTATCAATTTTAGTTTGTTCATATCTATCTATCTATCTATCTATCTATCTATCTATCAATTTTAGTTTGTTCATATCTATCTATCTATCTATCTATCTATCTATCTATCAATTTTAGTTTGTTCATATCTATCTATCTATCTATCTATCTATCTATCTATCTATCAATTTTAGTTTGTTCATATCTATCTATCTATCTATCTATCTATCTATCTATCAATTTTAGTTTGTTCATATCTATCTATTATCTATCTATCAATTTTAGTTTGTTCATATCTATCTATCTATCTATCTATCAATTTTAGTTTGTTCATATCTATCTATCTATCTATCTATCTATCTATCTATCAATTTTAGTTTGTTCATATCTATCTATCTATCTATCTATCTATCTATCTATCAATTTTAGTTTGTTCATATCTATCTATCTATCTATCTATCTATCTATCAATTTTAGTTTGTTCATATCTATCTATCTATCTATCTATCTATCTATCTATCTATCTATCAATTTTAGTTTGTTCATATCTATCTATCTATCTATCTATCTATCTATCTATCAATTTTAGTTTGTTCATATCTATCTATCTATCTATCTATCTATCAATTTTAGTTTGTTCATATCTATCTATCTATCTATCTATCTATCTATCTATCAATTTTAGTTTGTTCATATCTATCTATCTATCTATCTATCAATTTTAGTTTGTTCATATCTATCTATCTATCTATCTATCAATTTTAGTTTGTTCATATCTATCTATCTATCTATCTATCTATCTATCTATCTATCAATTTTAGTTTGTTCATATCTATCTATCTATCTATCTATCTATCTATCTATCTATCAATTTTAGTTTGTTCATATCTATCTATCTATCTATCTATCTATCTATCTATCTATCAATTTTAGTTTGTTCATATCTATTATCTATCTATCTATCTATCTATCAATTTTAGTTTGTTCATATCTATCTATCTATCTATCTATCTATCTATCTATCTATCAATTTTAGTTTGTTCATATCTATCTATCTATCTATCTATCTATCTATCTATCAATTTTAGTTTGTTCATATCTATCTATCTATCTATCTATCTATCTATCTATCAATT
>CAHIKZ030002501.1:1435000-1445000 GCA_903632075.3 Acanthosepion pharaonis
GGACCATCCACACTTTTTGAAGGGACGAATACAGAGACCTGGTGCACTAAATGCCACAAGGTCCCCAAACGACCCTCCGCAGGTTTGGAAATCTGAGCCCGCCTCCTAGACTATATATATATATAATATATATATATATATAATGTAGTAACTTTTAAGCAATTAGTATTTTTAGTTTTTAATCCGATATTATTTCTACAGAAAAGCACATTTTCTTTAAAAATAATTTCGCTCTCTAGGCTTGTAGGCATTAATTTCGTTATTTGTAAACTTGGATATCTGCTCAATTCCTAAATATAAAGTTTATAGTAACATGCGCGTATTTAAAGTTCTTTATAAATTTCACAACTAACAGGACAGACATTCAGTGCTACAAGAAGTGCGCTTCAAGAGAAGCAGCATCATTTTTACACCTTTAGTTTCTTCAATACAAGTCCTTTTTGGTTTGTTTTGTTTACTTTTTTTTCTTCTTCTTTTTACTGACGACGGATGCATGTGTTTTCCGCCATGAAGATTCGCCATTCCCGCTGTGCACTGTCACGTGCTTTTACTCATTGTTTATTCGTCGAAATATGTCACACTCCTATTTCGTCTCCTGCATTTCATTCATACACTGGAAATGCCTCGAACTCTGCATATGTTTTCACTCTTTGTTCACAAAGCGCATAATATTATGCATCTTAATGCAACATTGGATCAGATATAGAGTAGATATCTGTTTATCTTACGAGATAAAGGCAGCGCCCAATCTGGTTCAAATTCAGTCCTTTGGTGGTCAGAATGCAGTGAGCGATGGTATCTGGAGGCCGTGGTATATATATGGTATTAGGTTAGTGCAAAAATAATGACGTAATAATGTCGTTTTTTTTACGTATTTTTTAACGTCAAAAAACGACATTCTTACGTCATTATTTTTGCACCAACCTAATATATGCTTGAGCGATGGTATCTGGAGGCCGTTCTATGCCCAGATGGCATGCCTCTTGCTCCTTCTCTCGGTCATGCCGACAAGAAGCAAAGAAATACATGACATTACATATGGGGCCGTATTGTCTGCAGCAGTTTACGGAACTTTGTGTTGTCAGCCAACAGTTTGATGTTCCAGTCTAGGTTTTCTATCTGGATTTACTTGGTAGGATATGTACGTAAGGCACTGGAGGTTTGAAATCAGGCTTTTCCTCCCCCTAGATAGACTGCCTTCCAGAGCTGTCGAACACCATCTACACAAATTAACTGGTTACGAGGCGCCATTTGCCCACCTTCGCTCATTCATTCATTGGTGATGAACTTAGTTGTCAGTACATCACATCAAAAAACAATATATTATTATTATTATTATTATTATTGAGTGATAGAACAGTAGACCAACAAAGTCACGCTAGTGTTGAAATACACCCATCATTGCACGCACTGACTCTCACACACTCACTGACTATCTATCTCAGTTTGTTCACTATCTATCTATCTATCGAAACGAAAGGCGCCCGCATCCACCAGAGAACTGACATCACTGAGCACCTAACGAGTACACCCGAACAATTCCCATGAAAGTATTTATTAAAAAAAATCAAAGTGAAGCTACGTTACGGCGGTGAGAATGTGACTGAAACCGAGCAGCCAGATCAGGACCAGTAATATTGCTGATTCTTTAGATCTTATCAAGGATCTCTAGATACATAGCACCGGCCCATATATGGCAGAAGGATTCTAAGCATGGACGAATGGTAGACTTATAGATATGTAAGATAGATTCAGGAGAGAAAAATCGTCTCGCACGACGCAGTAGCAAAAGTAACCCTATACTAAGAGACATATTGATAAAAACTGATTCAATTAAAAACACTTTCTACACTCTGGAAAAGTATTGTTACCTTATTGCAACTGGGTGTCTTCTTAAGTCGACTGCGATTAAAAAAAAAAAAAGAGGAAACAAAATCCCACTTTATTTCCGCTATTAAATTTCCATAATGAAAACTTTTGTGACGTACGATGGCCGTTAATGATTAAGTATAACTCAAGACTTCAATGTTAAGTTAAAACAGTATTTAATTACAACCGCAAATAAATACTTAACAAGAACAAAGAAGTAAAAGTCAACCAAAGATAATTAACCATTTCAATGAATAACTTGTTAGTAGCATGGCTCGGCTTAATGTACAGTAAATCTTAAATCAAAACCCAAATTATCGACGTACAATAATTCACACTAATTCGACTGGATAGTTCCATTCAATGATCACTTCAGTCAGTAGCCTGACACCGCTACTCATACATCTGGCGGAAAAACATATCTTCATAAGTCCAGAGTGTCACGCTCGAACCTCAGGGTCGGTAGTTATTCATTTTCTTCATATATGACAAAAACAAAAGAGCAAATTTAACACAAGGCTGAATAAAACTTGCTGAATTTAAAAGTCAGATGTTTCTTCTAATACACTAAAAATACTTTTTACAATAATGTCCACCCTATACAAGGCACAAGAGGCAATCGATATAGTGAATTACTACAGAGTAATAGGCACAGTTTATATGAATATGTGGAGAAGGTAATGTTTAGCCCTAGACTTGAACAGGCCAAGATTGTAGTGACCGGGAAAGCACCCTGTTGGGAGTCAGTTCCACAAAGCAGCGGTTAGTGGAAAAAAGCTGCTAGACTCGAACTTCGATCTCACCAATGCATGACGAAGAGAATGAGGGTGGTACGCTACAATGGGCGTGGCATGGCGGGTCCTAGCCGTGAAGGTTAGAACTGGTGGAACTAAAGAATGTAGTTCGTCTGAACATTTGCCATGGAAATAGCGATAATATAACGAGCGGCTTGCAACGTTTCATCTGTGAGAAAGGGTGGATAATAACTGATGATCCATAAGCCCACGGAGACGCTTTCGGACTCTATTCAGACTGGGAAGTAAAGACTTGGCAGCTCCTGCCAATATATGGCAGCATTATTCCATTTCCTGGATAATCTGCTTCTTGGAAATGTATAGGATAGCGGAAGGAGTCAGGTACTTACTGGAGCGATCATCTTTCCAGCATCTTCAGCGATGGATCGTTTGTAAGAGTTCCACTTGAGGTCTGGTTTGAGTTGACGTTTCAACAGGCGCTCAAGACACGGGACATCTGTAAAAGAAAACCCGTTCATCGCGATAGGCGGGAATTCAGGGTCTGATCGGTGGTGATGATACGTCACTCGTTTGTTTTTCCAGGCCTTTTTCCCACTGAGCTGTTAGAACAAGATCAGAGAAGAGATCAGTTACTAGGCTCTGGTTATGTAGCATTTGGGAGTTGCACTCATATACCGTTATACCATCAGTATATGTATCCATAAAAGATCGAAATATACTATTAGGCAGATGCTTAATGCAAAATAGAAAGCGAGTTGGACCGAGATGCAAGCTTTCTGGGATGCCTGAGTTGATCACTTGGGCCAAGGAGGACTGGCTGTTAACAACTACCTTCAGGAACCTACCTATTAGGAAAGCCTTGATAATTAAGAAGACTCTTTCGGTGATACCATAGCTGGAAAGCTTATGAAGCAACACTTTATACCACCAAAGACTTTCGAAATAACTAATGTCTTTCTTGTCTAGTGCCTCATTAAATGTTTGAATAATGACAGGCTATCAGCAGCGGACCGAGTTAATAAAAATCCGTACGACTTATCGCTCAAGAAGTTGTCTCTATTAATGTTGCTAACAACCTTCTTATTTATTATAACCTCAAAAATTTGCTGATAACACTGAGGCACTTTCAAACTCTATCGAGACTGGGAAGTCTGGTTCTTGTAAATGTATAGGATAGCGGAAGGAGTCAGGTACTTACTGGAGCGATCATCTTTCCATCATCTTCAGCGATGGATCGTTTGTAAGAGTTCCACTTGAGGTCTGGTTTGAGTTGACGTTTCAACTGGCGCTCAAGACACGGGGCATCCGTAAAAGAACACCCGTTCATCACGATAGGCGGAAATTCAGGGTCCGCTCGATGATGATGATACATCACTCGTTTGTTTTTCCAGGCATTGAATGTGACCAGCCAGTTTTTTCCCAACTGAGCTGTTAGAGCAAGGTCAAAGGAGAGATCAGCTAGAAGGTTCTGGTCATCTAGAGCAAGGGTCGGCAACCTCCGACCCCTGGGCCAATTCCGGCCGGCGAAGGATTTTTGTCCGGCCCGCCAGCTTAATACCTGGACACTAATTATGTAATTAATTTGTGGAGCAAGTTACAGAAAAAAATATCATTTGGAGTTAATTGACTTACAATGCGACGAACTTTTTAAATCAAAATTTCATTCCGAATCCACTTTTGACTTCTACAAGAAATCTGTTTTGACAAATGGAAAATAGAAAAGCCTATTGAATAATTCGAAAATGATGGCATCATTATTTGAAAATACACATGCTTGTGAACATCTTTTTTTTTTTCGAAAATGAAATTTATTAAAAGTCGTTTAAGAACAAGATTGGGTGATGATCACCTGGATGATGTTGTAGCGGACCGTGGGTTTACGTGTTGTTAAATTAGGAACACGTGTGTTTATTCCTGCTAGAAGAAGGTCCGCTACAAGAACATGGTGGACTCAGAGATTAATCCACGATAAAGAAGTGTAAAGAAAACTAACTGGACGATGCTTTGCTCTTGTCATCAACAAATATTTCACTTGATGTGAAGAAGTTATCAAACAATAAGCAGAAACGAATGTTTCATTAAATACTTTGCCATTTCTAACCGTATTTCGTTTGTTATGAGGAAAGTCATTATTTATTGTCTTAGTTGTTATCCTGTTATTCCTGTAGTAAAACAAGGAACATTGTTTAAATAATATAGCATTAACTTCGTTGTTTTTTCTTTAAACTTTCAGACGAAGGCAGCTTTCTGGAAAAAAAGCAATCTGAGATCGAGGCAATTTGTTATAATACATATATCATGGCCCATCTCCAAGACAATGCATAGCTTTCTGGCCCACTCTTTCCAAAAGGTTGCCTACCCCTGATATAGAGTTTGGGAGGTGTACCTATACACCATTGTATCAAAGCTAAGAAAACAGAAAACAAAGAAGAATATATATATATATATATATATATATATATATATATATATATTACAAGTAATATAGACGTTTATGTAATTAAGGAAAATTAAAGATGACATTTTTTTTTTGTGCAAGAATTCCCAGCACGTTATTTTGGAAGCAGATCAAACTGAATAAATAAGAGAAAAGATTTCTTCATTGCAGAAACATTTCATCGCACCAAATTGTTTCTAAAATCAATAGTTATGTCTCACCTATTTTATTAAAAAATATTTGCATTCTATGTATGAACTACAAATATGTATCGTCCGCACTTGTATTACTGATTATTATTATCTGAAGATATTGTATAAAGCGACTATGTGTCCAGTCAGTGACTCATGGAGAAGCACGTGCTCACATAGATTTACTCTATGACCGTGCGTATACAAACATGGTTAGAAAAATACAAACAAGTATATTCAGAATGAGAAAAACTTTCGATGTAGGCTTACTTTTATTTAATTTAAGGTCATTTCAAGAATATTCAATGCAATTCAAATACAAAAGACTGAAATTATTCTTACGTGGAATTGTTTTGGCAAATGCAATTCATTTGGGTATATTCGGCCAAGAAGAGTAAGAAAATGAAAGCCGAAAATACTAATTGTTTAGTATACAGTTGTTTATCTTCTTCATTTTCTTCTTCTTTCTTTTTCTTTTTCTTTTCTTCTTTTCTTTTCTCTACTTCTTTCTTCTTCTTTTCTTCTTTTCTGTTTCTTCTTTTCTTCTTCTTTCTTCTTTTTCTTTTTTCTTTTGTTTTTCTTTTCTTTTTCTTTTCTTCTTTCTTCTTTTCTTCTTCTTCTTCTTTCTTTTTCTTTTTTGTTTTGTTTTTCTTTTCTTCTTCTTTTCTTTTTCTTTTCTTCTTTCTTCTTTCTTTTTCTTTTTTCTTTTGTTTTTCTTTTCTTCTTCTTTTCTTTTTCTTTTCTTTGTCTTCTTCTTTTCTTCTTTTTTCTTCTTATCTTTTCTTTTTTCTTTTCTTCGTCTTCTTTTCTTTTCCTCTTTCTTCTTCTTTTTCCTCTTCTTTTGTTCTTCTTTTCTTCTTCTTCTTTTCTACTTCTTTCTTATCTTTTCTTCTTTTTCTTTTCTTCTTACTTCTTTTCTTCTTGTTTTCTTTTCTTCTTTTTTTTCTTATTTTCTTTTCTTCTTCTTTCTTCTTCTAATCTTTTCTTCTTTCTTCTTCTTTTCTTCTTCTTTTTTCTTTTCTTCTTTCTTCTTCTTTTCTTCTTTATCTTTTCTGGCTCGCTCTCTCCAAAAGGTTCGACTTATAGAGTTTGGGAGGTGTATGAACTGTAAATAAATACCGACTGCACTTGTAATAATGATTATTATTATTCCAAGATATTATATAAAGCGACTGTGTGTCCAGTCAGTGACTCCTAGAGAGGCACGTGCTCACATAGATTTACTATATGCGTATACAAACATGTTTGGAAAAATACAAATAAGTATATTCAGAATGAGAAAAACTTTCGATGTAGGCTTACCATTTTTTTAAAATTAAGGTCATTTCAAGAATTGAGATAAACATTCAATGCAATTCAAATACAAAAGACTGAAATTATTCGTACAATGGAAACCTATTTTCCAGAAAAGTTGTATTAAGAGAATGATTTCATAAATTTCAACCTCCAGTGACACTGATTGGTCGGCCAATGAATGCTGAATGTTTCCTATAAGGAAACGGTTATTCTCACCAATAACATTACAATGAATTGTTCCAGATCCTCAGATTACAGGCAAGACAATCGTTTCCTTTCGATGTTCAATAACATTCCCTCTCAGATAATTAGTCAGAAATGGCTGTAGCTCGCCTTAAGTATGTCTCATAATGATATTAAATAAGAATAGATTTGCTATTACTTCCGTTCTCTTTTTAGATTATGAACACAGTTGTGCTTACATAGCTGATGTAGGATAAACTCTTAAAAGGCATTTAACAGACACAGACTTTTGGCCGTTGCATTGCATGGTGCCATACAAAAAACTCTGGCTTCTTTGGCGCATTTCTTTTTTTGATATAGGACTTGGGCCAAACATGATTTAGCTAAGTTAATCACGAGAAAGATAAATGATAAATAAAATGATAAAATAATAGATTCTTTGTTTTGCACAGAGACAAAAATCAAAGCAAACTTGAACTTTTAGCTAAAATCAAATTGGAGTGATCGTTACGGCTAACTTGCTTTTCGTAGCAGCGCGGTATTTTTTTTTTTCTTTTTTTTTTTTTTTTTTTTAATCATTTCACCCCATGCAAGGCGAAAATGCCACTAGTGCGCAAAGGGTTACAGGGAGTGAAAGCCAGAGAAAAAAAAAACTGAGTATAGGGAGAATTGAGTAAAAAACAAAAGATGAACAGGGTTTAAATAAGATAAAACATAGCGATTGACGTTGCATTTAACTTTTTAAAGATTGTAGTTATCAGGGAGATAAGTAAACGGAAGGGATTTCCACAGGAAGGAAGTGAGAGAAAAGAAACTCTTGGAGGAGAAGTGGCGGCTGTATTTAGCCATTTCAAAAGTAAACGGGTGGGGCCTAGTTGCTAATCTAGTAGAGCGCTTAAATACATGCATTCGGGACAACAGGACAAAAAGCTCGCCAGAGCAGTTGCCTTGAAAATATTTGTAGAAAAGACAGAGGGAAGCCACGTTACGTTGGTGAGGAAGTGACTGTAGTCAAGATACGAAGTCAGGATCGATTACATTACAGATCCTTCTGTGGATTTTGTCAAGAATCTCGAGATGAATTCAAGAAGATTAAATATCTGGGAAGTGTTTTAACGGTGGATGGAAAATTGTGACTTCGAAAATCGAACGCGCGTTTGAATAAAAAAAAAAAAAGAAACCTTCCAAAAGCTAAGCAACAAGAAACTGTATGGCAGTGAATTCGGGACCATATGAAGTGAAAACTTGAGGGCAACAGAAGGATGCTGAGAATAGTATGGACGGATAGCGTAAGCGACGATGAAGTCTTAAGGAAAATGGTAGCAAAAAAGATTAATTAGAATCAGTTGAACTTTCTTAACCATATAATGAGGTAAGGGGTCTTGGAGAATTTGGCACTCACGGGACATATCGAAGGCAAAGCGGGTGGGGGTAAGGCAGCTTATGTGAAATAATGGCGGAACAGGCAGTGCAGGGGATTTGAAATGATACAAACGTTACTCAGATCTACAATGGATAGGAGGTTGTGGAGAGCCATTATCACCCACATCCTGAGCGGACATGGCACATAGAGAAAGTAGCTCAGTGTTATAAGTCGATATAACTTCCCTTTATTCCTCGTCTACCTTCTCTCTCTTTCTTTTTATCTCTTTCTTTTGTAAATGGTCTGGAGCCCTTACTAATTGTCTCAAGGTATTTGATAAAATCCAAAGACAGATCTGCAATGTAATTGGCCCTGATCTGGCATCTCGTCTGCAGCCGCTCTCTCACAGACGTGCCGTTGCCTCCCTCTGTCTTTTTTTTCAAATACTTTCACGGTAACTGCTCCGATGAGCTGCGTTCGCTGGTTCCCAGACTTCATGAATTTAAGCTTTTCAACTAGGCTGGCATCTCGCTCTCAACCTTTCACTGTCGAAACTGTTAAATGTAGCCGTCTCTTCTACTCCAATAGCTTCATCCCTCGCACTTCTCGCCTGTGGAACTCCCTCCCCATTTCTTGTTTTTCTGATAGCTATAATCTCCATCTATTCAAATGTAATGTCAATCGACGTCTCCAGATGCCCTGATCTATCCCCTAACCGTCTCTTCATCCTTTCCTCTATCACTCCGCTCCAACTCTCTGTAACCCCTTGCGTGCTAGTGGCTTCCCGCCTTGCTTGGGGTTGAATGCTTAAAAAAATAAAACTCTAAAGCAACTCGCGCACAGAGAGAAATATGATTTTCCAGTTAGATCTTCGCCTATGCATGTATCAGCTGTCAGTATTTTTAACGTTCGTTTCTTATATAAAATGAAAAGAAATTCAGAAATTTTTTTTTACAAACACGCTAATGAGTGTTGAAATCTTCACAGTATTTCGTATTGTTGAAGTTATCACATCCACTGCCCATTTGAAGTTCTAACTGCTGTGTTTATATTTATAGTACTGCTACTACTGTCATTTATATTTTATCAGAATGAAATATATATATATATATATATATATATATATATACAGTGTAACCCGGATATAAGAGAGATTTTCTCTGGTCCCAAATTAGAGCCTGTGTTAATGTATATAAAATAGACCAAACCCGGATATAAAAGACTTCTTCTCCGGTCCCGACAACTCTCTTATATCCGGGTTACACTGTATATATATATACTCGACTCTCTCGTTGAATTCGACGTATGAGGGTCAAGCAGATCAGTTCCTAGGAAACTGACAGCCCGACACCAGCGCATGAGATTTGGTTATAGTGATGAAGGTTTTGTGCAGAACCAACCACACTTTGGTCCCGAACGTAGTACACTACGTACCACAAGGTCCCCAAACGACGCTCCGAAGGTTTTGAATTCAGAGTTGACTATCCAAGGCTGTTGTGCTATTTATCCATATCTGGAGGGAGCAGAAGAGGATTCATACCTTTCCCAAGGGTATTAGCACGTAAGTGAATGTAATGGATTTAACTGGAATTTGAACTCGGCTCTCCGATTCCTCAATCCAAGCCGCTATCCATTACGCTATCGTATGTGTATATATAAATCATAACAAAAACCAGGTTTGCAGATATATCGCATATTAAACAGTGTGTACCCTAGAAAAATATTACACGATTAGTGAGAGTGTATCGAATGAACTGGCGCACAATCTATTCACTGTTATATTTAACAGTCCCCCCTACAAGGAATGTATGTGGCACAAGGCCGAGTTTAACGTGGGTTTCTCCGAGCCCATAGGCTCGGCCAAAAATATTCCCTTTAAACCCGCCTAGACACCATTTACACTCTT
>CAHIKZ030002501.1:1450000-1452500 GCA_903632075.3 Acanthosepion pharaonis
ATCTTTTATAAGATCAGCGTTCCGTTTAAATATGATCACATCGTCGTCACGTGGGCGATGTTGTGAAAACGTATTCCTAAAATTTGAGTATTTTGAATGAAAAACGAAAAGAATTTTATTTTGATCTAAAACTTATATGTACGTCAGGATTTTTGTTTGTTTTTTCAGTATTTTTCTTCATACTGTCGGATCAATATCCATATATTTATATATATATATATATATATATATATATATATATATATATGTAGCGTTTCAACCCAAGCAAGGCGGGAAGCCACTAGGACGCAAGGTGTTACAGAAGATTTGGAGCAAGATCAGATAGAAGTGATAGAAGAAAGGATGTGGAGAAGGATAGTGGATAGATCAAGGCAACTGGAGATGTCGATTGACATTACATTTGAATACTTGGAGATTATAGCTCTCAGGGAAACTGGAATAGGGAAGGGAGTTCCACGGGCGAGAGGTGCGAGATATGAAGCTCTTGGAGTAGAAGAGACGGCTACATTTAAAAGTTTCTACAGTGTAAGGGTGGGAGCAGGATGCCACCTCGTAGGGCGCTTGAATTCATGAAGTCTGGGAACCAGTGAAAGCAGCTCATCGGAGCAATTACCATGAAAGTATTTGTAAAAAAGACAGAGAGAGGCGACTGCGCGTCTGTGAGAGAGCGATTGTAGAATAGATGCCAGATCAGGGCCAATTACATTACATCCGCCTCTGGATCTTATCATATATATATATATATATATATATATATATATATATATGTGTGTGTGTATGTTTATCATTTCAACCAAGCAGGGCAATAAAGCCACTAAGACTCAAAAGGTTACCGAGTGTTAGAGAAAATGAGAAAAAAAGCTACTATTAAGGAGAGAGGACAAAGCAGACAGAAGATTATGATTGACATTTATTCCAACACTTGAAGATCAAAGCTGACAGAGAAGCAGGAAGAGAGTCCCACAAGCGAGAAGTGTGATAACTGTTAGCATCTAACTTGCGGTTATATCTAACCATTTTCAACTGTAAAATGGTGCGGGGTTACCGCCAATCTAGCATTGTGTTTAAATTCGTAAAGGCTAGGTACCTTAGATTAAAGTTAATCAAAGCAATTGCCATAAAGGTATTTATAGAAAATCCATAGAGAAGCAGTTTTACGGCGTTGGGCAAATTACTGAAGCCGAGATGCCAGATCAGGATCAATAAAATTGCAGTTTTTTTTGGATTTTATTAGGAATCACTAAATATATAGCAGGAGCACCAGACCAGTAGTAATATTCAAAGTAAGGACTAATAGTAACCTTATTTGACTTATTAGACGCGTTTGTAGGATCTATAACTTTATTAAGAGACCAAAATAAAGCATGTACGTTGTTAATAAATTATACACTTTGTCTAATCATGATTCATATATATATATATATATATATATATATATATATATATATATATATATATATATATCCGATGCAATGAGAACGAAAGTAATATATAAATTCTAACGTTCACAGCATTAATGCAAAAGAGGGCTCGATATCGATAGTAGAGCGATAATTATTTATTATAATTTTATCAAATAGACAAAAAACAGTTTACTCACTACAAATCTGTGGTCCATGGCCATTTTTGGTTCTAACCAGTCGAGGTGCAATAGAAATGACCCGAAACGAAGTTGCATATTTGTAGTGAGCAAACTGTTTTGTCTATATAAAGTTATATATATATATATATATATATATATATATATATATATATATATATATAGCATAATGAGAAGCCACGTATACTTTCTTAATATGTATATATAAAAAAACAAATAAAGTTGCCAATTAAAAAATAATAATGTTTTTTTATGAAAGTATTTATTTATATTTGATATATCAGATCGACCTCGATCTTTCTTCAGAAATAACCGTTTTTAGAGGTTTGTTTACAAGTATGTATATATATATATATATATAATAATATACGTACTATGATATATATATATACGTACTATGATATATATATATATATATATATATATATATATATATAAACATATATTGTATATACTCAATGTCTTACTTAAAAGTAATAAAAAGGCTTATGATCACATCACGTTGAAAAACCGGTTCCCGTACGATCACCGAACTTAAGCAACGTCGAGCTCGGTCAGTATCTAGATGAGTGACCAACTGGGAATACCAAGTGCTGTAAGCTCGGATATGCGGGTGGTGTAATGGATACTGGCTCGAAATTTGTAATCGGAGAGCCGAGTTCTAATTCCAGTTGGGTTCGTTGTATTACGCGCAATACCCTTTGGAAAATTATGAATCCCCTTCTCCCCCCTCACAATTATAGATTAATTAGTAAGACTTGTATCAATAAAATCAATATTATCTCAAAAAATGTTTACAATGTAAATTTTTCTGGCTCTAAAAAGCCTGCAAAGGGTTGATAAACCGTAAAAACGAATCAATTATAAGTAATAATGTGAGATTATAAATAAAATCTATTT